>WHPX01000492.1:127500-285000 GCA_011057435.1 Actinia equina | reverse complement strand
GGTGGGATGGTGGGATGGTGGGATGGTGGGATGGTGGGATGGTGGGATGGTGGGATGGTGGGATGGTGGGATGGTGGGATGGTGGGATGGTGGGATGGTGGGATGGTGGGATGGTGGGATGGTGGGATGGTGGGATGGTGGGATGGTGGGATGGTGGGATGGTGGGATGGTGGGATGGTGGGATGGTGGGATGGTGGATGGTGGGATGGTGGGATGGTGGGATGGTGGGATGGTGGGATGGTGGGATGGTGGGATGGTGGGATGGTGGATGGTGGATGGTGGGATGGTGGGATGGTGGGATGGTGGGATGGTGGGATGGTGGGATGGTGGGATGGGATGGGGATGGTGGGATGGTGGGTTGGTGGGTTGGTGGGTTGGTGGGTTGGTGGGTTGATTCGTTCGTTCAATGTTTGATTCAATCTATTTGTTAATTAATAATTTATGTTTGTTTATATATTGAAAATAGTGAGCTAACAGGACAAAGTTGCAATCAGATGCTAAGTTACCTTGACGCCGCTCAGCTTACTTGTCCTTTGTCCGGCTCCTTTACAACAGAAATCCCCCTTCCAACCGTTGGTGATCTCACAGGAAGCATCAGTAGCTTTCTTCTTCTTTTTTTGGTAAATATACTTTTTTCAAATTCCAAATTATCGCTGTTTTCCTTGATTGGCCTCGTATCTGAGGTAAAGCCAAGTTTACACGAGCAACGCAAGCGAAAATGCTAACGAAAATGCAAACGCAAGAAAAGGAAACTTTCATTTTCTTGTGCTTGAGTTTGCGTTTTCAATGTGTGAACTGGTGAAAATGCAAACGCAAGCGAAAACTGATCTTGATTTCAAATGACGTCTTGCATTTCCGTTTCACATGTGAACATTGATTGTGTTTGGCTTAAGAGCGTATGTCTCTAAGAATCAAACAAAATCTGAAATCTGCGACAAGGCTCAAATTTTCGAATTTGCTGTACATTTGGATTTAAGTAATGTTTGATGTAGAATGCAACGCCGTGTGTTAGTTTTGAAAAATACTTCTTCTTTTCGAGAAAAGGGAAAAGAAAATTTGAGTTCCAGGGGCGATTAGACTGATTCTATAAGTCGTGTTTCCGCTATTTTTGTCGATTCTGGATATTGCTAACACACCGACCAATGACATTACTTGGTTCATCTTGATCGGCGTCGCTACTATACAGCGACATCGTTATACATTTCGAAACATTTTAGCCAATCACAGAAGGCATCCTATTGAGCAAAATCATTTCCTGATGTTCGAGATTTTTTCGGGCTTGTTTTGCTGCCGTTTTGATTAAAAAAAAAACTAACCACACAGCGTCTAATTCTTCGTAGTCATACACTACTTAAATCCAAAAGTAGGGCGAATTCGAAAATTCGAGCCTGGCTTTCCGCCGTATGTTTGATTCTTACAGACATACGCTCTTAAACATCCACAAATGCTAAAGTAACGTATACTAAAGAATGTGCAACTGACTTCAAAAATACTAACCTTTGAAATTTCACGGACCTTCACTTGGACACGTGGATAGTTTTCCACAAAAGCAAGGCTAGCTCTGAGCAACCATTTGATATTTTCCCTCTTTTTCTCTCTTTTTCTCTGTGTTTAAAGTTGTTGTTG
This sequence comes from Actinia equina, assembly GCA_011057435.1. Taxonomy (NCBI): domain Eukaryota; kingdom Metazoa; phylum Cnidaria; class Anthozoa; order Actiniaria; family Actiniidae; genus Actinia; species Actinia equina. The sequence continues at coordinate 283,374 of WHPX01000492.1, read as the reverse complement.
TTGTTACTTACAGAAAAGTGCTGATCTTACAGTGTATCTGGACTTATGGGATGATACGACAGGAGAACACTTGGCCTGTATCGAGAAAGTAATCCATTTCTACAAAGACTTCTAAGTTTTCTTGCCAATCATATTTACAGTAATACCATATGGATAACGATATATTATGTATGGATAACATTATATAAATTACGAATCGTTGTAACGTGGCGTTGTCAATATTTGAGCTTGACATGTGTACAAATAAAATCACCGAATCAATTAAATAATAATAATTATTATTATTGACTGCACCTCGAGTTCCTATGCTCGCTTTTCTCGTACTCTACAGCTCTCAGCATTTTAAATAGTGGTAATTGAATTGAGTGGATTGCAATTTGGTCTGAAATCAAACGCGCGATTTGTAATTGCAAGTTTGATTTCTGCTCAGAACAAAATTGCACGATACGAAGTTCAATTGCCACTTTATTATATCCATTTTGAAATCTTTTTTAAAAAAGACGTTATTTCTAGTTAAACTGACGTGATTTACAATCTACAAGCAGTCGATTCAAACATGCTGTCAAGAGAACTTGTTCATACTGATCAACCAACGATTCTCATTTTGAAAACCAACACTTTCAATCCAAAACTAAAATGAATTTATATGAGGACCAAAAGGCATTAAATGCATTTATATTAAGAATCATTTACTTACATTAAATAGCAAGACAATCCCGTCCAAAAGCTCATTGCTTGTATTTTACGATTTCTGTTTAAAATGTTATTATCACACTTGTGCCGAGAAAACAGCAAAAATCAAAGGTTGTTTAGTCCTTCAGTTGTCCTTAAGAAGTCATGTACATGTAGCTCGGCAAAAATCTTCTTCTTAAGAAATACTTCTCTTAATGACTGTATTTTCGATGTGTTTTATGCTTTAAAGATTGAAAAGGAAACCACCTTCCACGATCAATCGCCAAGAAGTCACATTCAAAAGATGCCGATTGTATTTTTCCCACTCCTTTTCGCTGTAATACCTTCACCTTACTGAAGCAGTTACTTTCAGGGGCGGCGGAAGCTGAAACATTTGGAATGGGGGGTGGGGGCACTCCAATATTTCATGGTACCTTGAAATGACTCCCCCCCCCCTCCCTGTTTGGCTTGATTACAAACGTGTATGTGTGATATTTCATTCAGCAACATTTTGCGCGCACTAACCCACTTGCAATTGTGCTGAGAGACACAAAAATGATGCAAGTCGTCGAAAGATATATCGTATCTTTTTTAGATACAGAAAATTATGTAATATCAAAATAACAAATAATGGTAATCATAACCAAATCTCAAGCGTATTTTTTTGCGTGTGTGAGCAAGGGCGCTAGGGCAAAAATTGGTGGTTTCTCCGTTATATTGGTGTTTTTAGCCGTTAGAAACTGTTTAAAAACTGTTACTTATCTGTTCTGTTATATGCTGGCTTGATTTGTTCAGTTTTATATAAGCCAAAAATACTGCTGTGACCAATGGTCCAATCGTACCGTAACGAACTACTGTATCCTATACCTGCCTCGTGACCGCTTACGTAAGCGTACGCATCGGTTAATAAGTTAATAAGTTAATCCAAATACCCTAAATAACCAAGAATGAACTGTTCATTGAAAATGTTTGCCCTAGCGCCCTTGGTGTGAGGCATTATATTCTGGGGGGGCCAGTGCCCCCCCTCCGCTTCCGCCACCCCTGACTTTACAAAAATGCTTTTGACAATTTTACGTGCTCAGTTGGTCTTTTTAAGTCCTTTTTACGGCTTCTTAAGTTTTTTAACGATTTTTACGCTAAGATCGTTCTTCAGAAAGTTGTTTTTGAGCCGTGGCTGTTTTTTTTTTTTCGCAAGAAGCGGCGAGCTCAACACTCAAATGGATTCCTTAATATAATTGGCTAGAAAATGACATGTCTCTCTTGGGATTGGTTCATATCAGATGATGTACAAAATCGTGCAATTTAGGCTGAAATCACTGCTGCAGGGAACCAATCAGATTGCAGGATGTGGTAGTGATATCAAAATGGATGTAATAATAGTACAGTACAGGCGGACGTTTTATGTCCCTTCTAATAAAACAATAAATTTGAATTTTAACAGTGTCATTCCCACAGAGCTGATCACTGGCTTTTCATCTACTGAATTCCAATAAACCAGTTCATAGTTTAAGAATCGTTTTCAGTGTGCATGTGATTTTATCCTGAATTTCTCACCTTCTTTTGTGTAACCCTTCCTTTGTTTTAACTAAAGAAGGCGATAGTCCAGACATTTTATGATTTAACCTTCCGCTAAATGCAACAGAAGGTGTTTTTTTTCGCAATGCAATTGAAAATTATCTTAATAACAACCAAAAAAAAGTCCCAGTAATTTGAGCACGGGAAAGTTTTAAAAATTTAATTTCTTGTTAGCTTAGGAAAGTCGCTCTCTTTTGAAACATGAAAACGAGGCTGTTACCGGAAGTTGCTTTATTTACCTCGTAAATGACCTTATTATTGAACGGAATCTTTAGCGATAACGAGAATATGCTCCTAAACAGGTCAATAACTTATAAGAACCTTAATATTTTGCCATTTTTGACTGTATAAAATTACTTTACTGAATTTGCTACATATTGTTATATGTGGAAATTGAATGGGCAGAACTGTGGTGGAATAATGATAGATGTGTTGATCATCACAGTGAATGAGCGATCTAAGCGAACGCTGTAAAGAAGGACTTGAAAAAGTGATTTCAAGCTTCAACGGGAATCGAACCCCGTTGAAGCTTGAAATCACTTTTTCAAGTCTTTCTTTACAGCGTTCGCTTAGATCGCTCATTCACTGTGATGATCAACACATCTATCAATATTGTTATATGTTATCAGTATTTTACCTATAGAGCGTTGCCCCTTGCTACTATGTTTGCCCACGACCGAGCTATTTGTTAAGAATTCAGTTGGTTCTTGGCATGCATGTACAGCAGTTACTGATATGAATTAAAACACAGGGTGATTGCCCTGGTATCTTACTTGACTTGTTTTAAAATGCTCAATAAAATTTATGTAAATCTCTAATCCCTTTATCATCGCACTGATCGCCAACTTCCAGGGAATTTATGCAGCTCACTCTTTTACATTGGCCACAAGCAGGAGAACAGTCGAGATTGTGTTTTCGACAGGTGCATCTTCGGGTACTACAATCGGATGCACAGTTACATTGAATGATGGACAGTAGAGATTCTGGGGCAGGTGGTAGGCCGGTCATCAATGGCTTTATCAGGTCTTGGGTCGTCTCGCATCCCCACTGATTAGGGTCCATATCACCGCCCTCGCCTTTCCATTGCCTGATCTGGAGGTACACCCTAAGACTATGATAACTTAAAGCTGCTGAGGACGGGGGTAAACTCTGTGGCTGGACTTTGACCTTTCTGTTGGCCAGTTGCTCACAGTATCTTCTGTATCTCAGTTTATTAATGTTCTCTTCAGGTCTGCCATTCATAATTGAAATGAGAGCATATTTATCCAGCTTTAACAACATCTTCTACGGAGGAATCGCTAACATTTAATACCATGATTTGCTCACGAAAGTAAGGATTACTCACGAATTTCTTAAGAGTAGCGCCCTTGCCGATACCAAAGATGCAGGAGGTCGTATCGCATCCGAGAAATGCATGGATAAACAAAATGTTATCACATACGTCCTTCCCAAGTTCAGTCTTCACTTCCTTTATTAGCCACGTTCGTCGCTTTTTTTTATTTTTTATTTAAACATATTTATCATAACATTTGCCCCAAAAGCAACGAGACTTAACAAGGGGGCTTACGTCTATTTTACAATATAAATAATAAATAGCAAAAGCGGAAACTAGAAAATAAGTACAATAAATACACAATAAATACGAACTAAAATTAGTACAACAATCTTATAATGAGATAACAATAGGGGGAGAGAAAAAAACAACTATGTAGCATCAAAGTCGGATTGAAAACGACTAGTAGCTAGAATATATTTTTGAACTTCAGAAAATAGTTTATAATTACTTTTTAAGTCTAATTCCTTCAAGCCATAAAGTAAACAATTTAATTTTTGCTTTTTTGAGAAAAAATTTGTCCACAATGATCCACAAATCTTGCAATTGAGGTAAGAAAAGAAGAACGTTGAGCAGCGAATCAAGGACATACAAAGAAAAAGTGCATCACTGTTTCATTCGAAGTCCCACAAACACATTTCGGAGAAGGCGAACAATTGATACGAAACAAATACTCATTTAAAGCGCACGCTTCTAGTCTAAGCCGGGTGTGTAGAATAGACGCTGTTCTGGAAAAGGAATAATCAAATAATTTGTTATATTTTGGGGAAAAGAATTTGTCACAAATCTCGTTTTTAAAAGTTTGCAAAGATCCTATATTCCTAGTTTGTAGATCCAAAGAATTCCATAATTTAACAACTGACGGAAAAAAAGACTGTGCAAAACGTTCTGTCCTACAAGGAAAAAGACAGAAATTAGAATTTGATCTGAGAGCGCGTTTTGATTGCTGATAAACTGTGGAAGGAAGTAACTCGGAAAGATAGAGAGGGGTCGCATTTGACACAATTTTATAAAAATGTACAAGTTTATGAACTTTACGTCTAGAGCTTAACTCATCCCACGCTAATTCCTCACGTAAAAGTTTAGAACTAGTTCCTTTAATTGCACCAGTGACCACTCTGGCAGATTCGTACTGAATATGTTCTAACAATTCCACTTCAGCTTTAGAGCAATTATCCCAAATAACGTCAGCATATTCCAAAAGAGACCTAATTAAACTTTTATATAAACAAATGAGAGTTGATCTATTTAGTTTATACTTTAAAGATTTCAGTAAATTAAGTCGTTTATATGCTTTGTCACTTTTCCCTACAACGTGCTCTTTCCAAGTCATATTACCAAGGGCGCTAGGGCAAAAATTGGTGTTTTTTTAGCCGTTAGACTCTGTTATATTGGTGTTTTTTAAACGTTAGAAACTGTTTAAACTGATACGTATCTGTACTGCTATGTGCTGGCTTGATTTGTTCAGTTTTCCCGTCTATATACGCCAAAAATATTGTTGTGACCAACGGTTCAATCGTACATAACGAACTACTGTATCCTATACCTGCCTCGTGACCGCTTACGTAAGCGAACGCGTCGGTTAATAAGTTAATAAGTTAATCCAAATCCCCTAGAATAACCAAGAATGAACTGTTCATTGAAAATGTTTGACCTTAGCTGAATCTGCGTTCACATTTTCTTCTGCAATGACACCATTCATGATGTTTCTAAGTGTGATGCTTGTTACAAATGGACTTCTATCTGATAACAGAGAAAGTATTGTCATCGTGTCTTTGGTATCCCGTTGCTGTCTTGCGTCAGTTATGTCCTTATTTTGCTCACCAGAGTTGTATAATACACCCTTTAATTCTTGCATTGCTTGGCTAGTTTCTGCACATGCGGGAGTAGAAAGCAACCATATTGTTCGCTGCTGTTCCGTCATGCCACGCCCTCTCATTGATCCCCCGCGGGTCTTCAGACTTCTATAAGTACTTGTTCAATTACCAGATCTGTGGATAGACCAGCCCAATACCGTTCACTGCGTCTTACAACATGATAACCTTCAACGCACCGTTTGTATACCTCAGAATATTCAGACTCGAGCTTGGTCATTGACTGAAGATACAACAACGCGCTCTTTAAGTAATGGTTATGTCCAGATGCTGCAAGATAGGGTAACATTTGTGATACTGCAAGTAGGTGGAGTTCCCAGTTAGCTGTTTTCTCGGCCTTGTTAAATGTCCTTAAAAGTTCCACCATCTCCATGTACTGTAGCCACAAAGCCACGGTACGGCTTCTCTCTCTTATTTCATTCGCCTTCTGTTTAACGCTTTCTTTTATCTTTGTAAGAACACTTGCAGCACATATGTACTTTGGAAGCTAGTGTTAAATTCTACTTGGAAACAAGAATGCAATACTGAGAAAAATGCTTGTATATCACTGGTACGGTAGCATAGTTCTGAAGTAAATTTTCTCGAAATAATATGGAATTATGTCATTAATTAATGGACTTAAATTTCAGATGACTGAGGAAGGCAAAAGGAAGATCAAAATAATACATGAACCAGCTTTGCAGCTTTGCAATGATTGCTCGTCAACCAAATACCCAACTAAATACCCAACTAATTGATATTCCGCTTTCAGTCTAGACAATGAAATGAACAACTTGCAATGGAGCGATCAGTTATAAGTGTTATTTTGCCTAATTATTTTTGAATTTTCTGAATCAAATATTGCAGAAATAATGTGTTTTAAAGTTTCAGGATCACCAACAATGAAATAAAGCTAAAGTTAATGATAAATTCCCCTTTTCCCTCGATATATATAGGTGGTATTTAACTTGTTTTCTTTGCAGCCTCGTTTCCATGTCGTGGTCGATTGGGCGTAAAGTTAGCTTTACAAAACACCAAATTTCACCATGTTCCCCTCATGGGACTCTCTGGAACTTCTTATATGTTATAGAGCACATAATTCTGGGTCGAAAACCGTTGAAAAACTTTCTGTTGCAATTAGTGGCAGGTTGACCCATTTTTTCCATAAAATGACTGAACTATGAGAAATTCGGGATAAAATCGCATGCACACGTACTGAACTATGAACTAGCTTATTCGAATTTAAACATACACTTAAGCTTATATTCTTCATACTGAAAAACGATAATCATGATCAACTTTTCGCTCAATTCACATACACTCAACGTACCACCTCAACGATACTGCGGGTCGCCTAGAGGAGCAAAACAAAACAAAGATGAAGACTCCAAGTTAATAGAGAAATCTATGTTTAGTTGTGGAAATGACCATAATTTAATTAAGAAGAGATAATTACCTAAAAAAAGAGTGCTTACACTAGATCAGTGAGACAAATACTAATTTTAGCACTAAATAGTGATACTTAAACAATAGAAAACAAAGGATTCTGTATGAAATAGTACTAATTAGTACTATTTAATGTTCACGGTTTTAGTGCGTGCACTCTAGTGTTAGCTGCGTCGGTGTTTCTTATCAAACAGTAATGATAAAAAGGTAAATTATACACCGTAAAAAGATTAAAAAAACACGTACTGACGTTTCGGACGTTAGTCCTTCGTCGGAGGAAAAGCTAAAGAAAGATGTGGTAGAAAGGAGTGTTTTTAACTAGTAAAGAATGTACAACTGACTTTTAAAAAATTCCACAGACCTTCACTGGGACACGTGGGTATTTTCCACAAAAGCAAGGCTAACTCTGAGCAACCAGAGAACTCGAAACTGGTGTATAAGATTCCTGGACTACCATAATGCCTTGCGAGTCCATTGAGTGTCGACATGCGAAGAAATATGGCGTAAAGAAGGAAGGTAAAGTTTAGGTGTTTTCATTGCGTTGTCAGAGAGTTGAAGCTGTATAGAAGTGCTTTATAAAGGTTAGCTTAAGTTTAGGAAAGAAGGGAATCTTATGATTACTGGAGTTATATTTGAAGAAATTGTGGACAAAAATCTAAACTTACGGGATGACATGCATACAAAGGGATTTACTGTGCAGGTTGATGCTGAATTTTGCAAATGGCGGTCATGTTTTGTCTTAAGATTACACATTTTAAAATAGTGTACTTAAACTGAACTAAAGAACTGCATTCCTTTCTATGAAACAACAGTTATATGACAATTCCATATCGTTCTTTACATGAATGTGAGAAGTTTAAGATCTAGAAAATCGAGAATATCAACAAAACCTGTAAGGCGACCTTTGATCTCGAACTTTGATCTTTAATCAACTCCGGCCTCCAAAAGCTCAGCAGTATAATGGTTTCCTTACGATGCGAAACAAACGTAATACAGTCAAGTTTCTTTATTATCGTAATGGGTTTAACTTGAATGCTGATCAACACTCGATCGTTCAACACTCACACATCAATGAACATATACATTTTCTGTGACCCGGCCTACTTCACAGACCATAGTATCTATATCTTTTCTTGTCCTTTGACAAGTTCTAGCTAGGTTTTCTTTTTGATTTCAAAAATATCAATTTATCAGAGCCACTTTGGTCAGAAAATCCAATGATACTTGCGATAGGGATGGATCAGCTGGCTTTGCTTTGTGGTGAGAAATATTAATAATGCATTTCTGCGCATGATCAAACCATTTGTAGAGAAAGAGAGAGAGAGAGAGAGAGAGAAAGAGAGCTTTATCGCAGAATAAAAGTCCTGGGACAGGTTTTCAGAGAGTTTTAAACCAAATGATTAATGGTACTAGATGTGCAAGTCGTTCGTCGCTACCTTAAATTACTTGGCACACTGCTCCACGTTTGAACAGCTTTTCAAATACGTCAAGCATTCGGGACTGCAGCATTCATAGTTCCTTTATAATTTACAATTATTTATTTTTTCGAAATATCTATTCAATAAATGTATACAATGATCAGTAGATAGCATAAATAATAAATAGTAGATCATGTTTTTTGGCTTATGAAAGAAAGAAAGAAAGAAGAAAGAAAGAAAGAAAGAAAGAAAGAAAGAAAGAAAGAAAGAAAGAAAGAAAGAAAGAAAGGAAGAAAGAAAGAAAGAAAGAAAGAAAGAAAGAAAGGAAGGAAGAAAGAACAATATCGATAAAACTTCCAAAAAAAGAAGAAAGAATAAGTTCAAAGGCGAACATTGGTCGTGAAAACCTATTTAATGATGCAGGGTTTATGTACGAGTCAATTCCAAAGGTTCCGGTCCCCCCCCCTCTCCCCCCCCCCCCCCCCCCCCAACCCCGGGCAAGCCCCCGGGAGTTTGACTTTGTGGGAAAAAATTGGTCAAATTCCCCACCATGCGGGCCAACAAAATCCGATTGATCCGAAACACATAATCTTTTTCATCTCTTGCAAGGTTAGTCTATGAGTTGCGTGACCTTTAGGTAGTTTTAGGGTGTCGATAAAACTGAAACGTTTTGCAGGGACGCGGAGGTGGGATTCATCCGAACGTCATGTAACCGGCAACTCTTACCTACTCGATGCAAATAATGAGAAGTTGAATCTTTATAGAAACAAAGTGTAGGCTCAGTGTATGCATAAATATGAATGTTACCAAAAGTTAGAATGAAAACAAAAATAATATGTTTGAACAGCCCTGGTTCCCGTCTACAAACCTGTATCTACTAATATTCAATGAGGTAGCATTTGATTGGATATACCCAACATGATCAAATATTAAAGTTAAATACTTCAATTGTTAGGTTTAAGACAATAACTAACTATTTGTTCAGAAAACTCGACACTTTCATAAGAAATTAAACCTATACATGTACAAAAGAGGTGATGCATAAATCTACCTGACAAAAAACATATAAATGAACTCAAAGCTGTAGCAATTCACCACAATTGTCTTTTTGTGCTCCCGAAATCATCTAGTTATGGCGTCATTCAAACAAGCTTGTTTCCTTCTTGTTGTATGTATTTTTGCAGTCGATGCGTTCTCCTGGAAAAACTGCGGTAAGAATGAACGATTTGTCTTCCAAGTCTTATTACTTGCTAACGACTGAATCCAAATTTTTATGTCATTTATATAACGATTTAAAGTCACGTGATATATAAGGAATAGTCAACCCTCGGTTTGTTGGAGGCTGATTGTGTGAGTCTAAAATAGAGTGAGTGTGAAATAAGATGAACATTACTAGTATAATCCAATTAACTGTGAACGCTAGAAAACTGGATGAGATGCAAAAAAGGAACTAAATGATGGATGAGGTTCCTTCCTTCGAGTGACGACAAAGTGGTCTCTTATCTGAATGCATCTGCTCATTTTTAAAGATAGCTAGAAACAAATACGTAAGATATCGAATTGTAGAACAGAGCCCACAAACTGTACCATGTGTGGTTGATTTTTTTAAATTCCTTCTTCCTTTCTCTCATTTTTTATCTTCTTTCAAGTCATTCTATAATTATTTTCCTTATTCTTTCGATTCTCAGTGCTTATAATGAAAATGTTTTCAGTTTCACATGATATATATATTTGAATACACACACTCCATTTTCCATTGGTTTTATTTGTATTCTTCTCCTTCACACCTAACGCTCATTGCAAATTAAATCACCGTCTGGTTTAAAACATAGGACATAGAAGCGTAGGTCTAAATTAATAAGGTATGACATCATCAATCCTTGTTCTGAACTGTTTATGTTAATAGACGCCATTACCGGTAACAAAGTATAATATGTATAATTACCCCCTGCACGATCCATAATGCCTTGCGATGGCCGCCGCGCATACGGAGCAGCTGATAACGAGAGGTGTGCTGAAAGTGACATATAATTATCCCCTGATGTATTCATTCGAGATACACAATCGATAAGAAATATGAGTTTTTAATGAACCTTCCAGTGCAACAATTTATGAACACTCCACGAGCTGTATCACTAAGACATCTTATTAACGTACTTTCCATTAACAATTTCGCTCACAGGTTTTATATATATGTTCTTTTATGTTTTTAAACCTGAAAATGGTTTTGCAATAGCCCACTTCCGAGATATGCTTCGCTTGTCTTGCACAAAGGTTTCCGAGCATGAGGTTATGTTCTAAATGCTCAGTCTTTCGTGACAGGCCATACTGAAACCTTAGTGCGTGACAAGCGAAGCATATCTCGGAGGTGGGCTATTGATCGGATGTGACCTTTTGGCTTTTGATCATTGTTTGACCTTTGATCTTTGTATTGTATTGGTTGTATAAACAGATAGAGGTGCACCTGTCCAAGTAAAGAAGGTCACCTTGTCACCCACTCCAATTCGACTGTACGAGGGAGCAAAGATCACTTTTGGTGGTTCAGCTGAAATCAAAGGAGACGCTGGTGTAAACTACAAAGTCGATTTGAGCATCAAAAGAAAAGCTGGAAGCTGGGTGCCCATCTGGATTCCTATTCCTTGCATTAGTAACGTTGGATCTTGGTGAGTGATCACGGGTTTATTAAACCGGCGTGACATCAATCGTGAACGAAATCGAACATTCGATTCCATTGAATCCAATCGAATGATTGCATTCGGCAATCGAATGAAATGGAATAAACGAAAAATTTGGAGCCAATCGAACACAATCGAACATTCGATTACGTTCGATCGTAATTTAGGATCATAATTTAGGATCGTAATTGATGATCGTAATTTAGAATCATCGAACATTCGATTACATTCGATTGTACATTCGATTACGTTCGATTGAAATCGAATGCAATCGAATTCACAATTTGTTTCAGCATTCGATTTTGTCTGATTGCCAAATGCAATCGAATCCAACCATGCAATTGCGTTCGATTCCATTCGATTTTCGAATTATAAAATTGATTACGCTGGTGTTTCAGTGATGATGATAATTAAAAGCAGACATCTAGTTTGGTAAGGTTTTACGCATAAGTAACGAGGTAGTGAAACAAGCGTAGTGAAAATCGAAAATACGTTAAGCGAAAAGAGTAGTTGCGAAAACATAGGCAATGTTTTTTGAAACGTGTCTCGCAATTTTTGTTGCACTGTATGAGGTCTAAAAAGCGTTGCATTTGGACGAAAAGGGAATGTCTCGCCAGGCAAGTTTCCTTGGAACCCGGTTTATAAGTATGAATTAATTGTTATTTCGAATAATTGGGGGACAAGTTGCACGGAGGAGAGATATTCTTGCCGCAATTGATGCAAAACATTTCTCGTTATGATTGCGACAACCGTTGCAATACGATTGCGAGCCACGCTCTCAGTAAATCTTCGGAAAAATTCTCTCTCGAACCCAGGGTAGGCAGAATTTGGCCGATGTCACAATAGGCTTTTTCTCGTATTACTCGCGCAACATTTATCGCAACGGAACTAATGTTAAGCAATTTGCAAGGAACATTGCTTATAATATAACATAAAATAAGCACCTTAACATGACCTTTATAAAATACAAGGAAATATATTGATATGTAAACAATACTTTAATATTGCTTTGCTCTTTTGTTCATTTGATAATTCAGTACTTATACTGGGCTGAGCTGCAGCAAGATCTGGAAAGAGCTTAACAAACCAGCTCAATGTCCCGTGCCAGCAGGTAGCCACAACCTCCCAACTACAACCATCACCCTTCCTAAGGTCGATCTTCCTTCTTTCTTGACCTCGGTAAGTCCAATGTCGTTGAGTTTAAAATAAAAATATATAATATTCAGATTTACCACTCTCCGTGGAGAACGGAAAGCCTAACAGGTTTTAAAACGCATTTGATTAGGTAACCTATAGGTCGAAGTTGAATTTAGAAATTGATTTTTGCATAGGGAAGAAAACCCCGAGAACTCGTAGAAAAAAGAACTAGGATTCGAATCACAAACGACACTGAGCTCGGAAATCAAACCTAGGTCGCATTGGTGAGAAGCGGCGCATTCGCGGAGCATAACTTAAAAATCAACCACACCCTAAATTCATTGTTTGACGTAGGTTCTAAAATTGTGCGGAAAACCCAGGTTCTTAAAGCCGGGGGCAGAATTGATATCAACAGGGGAGAGCGGGGCTGAATTATAAACCCGAGATAGGTTTTTAAATACTCCCCCCTCCCCCATGGAACTCCCCCTCCCTTCCCCCCTGGCACTCCCCCTCCCTTCCCCCTGGCCACCTTCCCCCCTGGCACTCCCCCTCCCTTCCCCCCTGGCACTCCCCCCTCCCTTCCCTCCATGGCACCAGTTCCCCCCATGGCAGAGACCTCTGTACTCCCGCTGTGCACAATTGTGAACGCTTGATTGGTTCATATAATTAATTCATGCATTGATATATACCTAATAGCATATTTTATTAAATAATTTCAAATTTCAAATTTCAAATTTCAGGGCACGTACTGGGCAAGAGGCAAGCTGATTAACACAGATAACAGCAGGGTTATGGCTTGCGTTGAAATCAACATCAAAATACGTTAACTATTAACCACATCAGTACAGTAACAGCTCGATCAGAAGAAAATTAAACAAAACTAATGTTCTGAATAAATCGATTTGAACACAAAACAAAATATGTGAGTAGGCTAGTTTGAGCTGCGCTGTGAGCATGATTAAGATACATGTTAGTCCCCAAATGATATACGCTGTGTAATAATAAGATTAGGCGTCACTGTAATATTTTGACAATCACATGAGAAGAAGTAATGAACGACTGCTGCCTATTTTAATCATACATTTTGCACAGATTATTGTGACTGAATCTTCAATTCCGAAAAAATAATTTTAAATTTGATAAACTCACCTCTTCTAGCTGTGATACCCCATGCTTCTCCCCAAGCTTCTCCAGCAGTCAACACTTGCGACCGGGCGGCTCTGAATTTTCTCTGCCATTTTTCTTATAGGCGATCAAACCTTTTGCCAAATAACCTCTGCGGTAGGGAACCTCTTCGATAGGGAACCTTTTCGCTAGAAAAAACTCTTCGCTAGGAAACCTCTTCGCTAGGAAACCTCTTCGCTAGGAAACCTCTTCGATAGGGAACCTCCGCTAGGAAACCTCTTCGCTAGAAAACCTCTTCGCTAGGATCTTCGCTAGGAAACCTCTTCGCTAGGAAACCTCTTCGCTAGGAAACTACCCTCTTTGCTAGGGAAACGTTTCGTTAGGGAACCTCTTCGCTAGGAAACCTTTTCGATTTGGAACCTCTTCCATAGGGAACCTTTTAAGCAGATAATAGCTAGGCTCAGTCCTCAAAAATAAGCAATGCTCACTTCCTTTGGTCAAACATGTATAACTTCGATGCCAGATATGCCCCGAAGTAAGTGATAAATCTCCCTTCTCCCATAGTGCACTGCATTTTCCAATCTCGCCATGTTAATTTCCCGCCTTGTGCTGGGAGACGGAAATTTCCATTGACTAGTTCCGAGTAAGCTCCTAGTTTGTTATGGCGTCATATCGATCATGCGATCATTCCCAGGTTCCTGGAATTGATGTAAAGGTCTAAAACCTATGAATTTGGTCCAAAAAATACGGGGAACGGGGTGGTAACCGGCGAAAAGAGTGCTAAAATTAAATTTAAATTTCACGTCCAGTTTTGTCCGGGGTCTCAATTCATTAGTGCATTACTTGCACTTAGATTTCTAGCCGTGGCACCATCGTCAGTGCCCGTGCTTGGCCGTATAAGCCATGCTGGCAGTTATTAAACTAATCAATCGAATAACCTATTAATAACTGCACGATATCTCAAAACGCTTTAAACCTGTAGTGCGTCATACGCGCCCTGGAATCTTAGCATAATTAAGCTTCTGCCTCTAAACGAGATATTATTGAGACTGGGACCTTTCCTTTCCGCCTCTCATTACACAAGATGAAAACCTAAATATATAAGGGTATTATTTAGGAGGCTTGGACAGGAAACCAGTGCTTTGAACGCCAGTCAGCCCCATCATTTTATCTCACTATGAGTGTCTTATCCTCTTGACCCCCACTCCCTTTCCCAATTCCCAAATCACCCCACCCCCCTCCCGCCAATTAAAACCCTTCCCCCCGAACAGCAACAACAACAAAACAAAAAACAAACCAGGACAACAAAATTTTCAAATTTACAATATTAATCGATTATCAATTTGTACGTTTCTCATTACAAAATGTTAAGTTGCTATTTCTTGCTAACACCCACTAGATAGTGATAGATATTTAGAATATTAATATATAAAGTTGTTTTAGGATGCTGTATTGCATGTATATAGCTGCATAGTTATGGAAGAGAAAGCAGTTTATCAGTTGTCATTATATACAAAACAAAGCAAAGCATCACTGCTATATTTACATTGTAAGTTAAAGCTATCAAATCACTGAATGTCTTCGATTGTACCTAGACTGACCTAGAGACTAACATTAGAACAGTATATTTGCCCTTCTAGCCTTATTCTGAGGAGCAGCAGTAAAAGGTTTGACATTCAGTGCAAGAATAACCAGACTATTGCAAAGAAAAATAAATTTACTCTTCTGCCTCATTCTGAGAAGCACCAGAACGAGGTTAGACATCCAGTGCAGCAATATTTATTTAGTATAATTATTTCATAGAACAATATATTTGCCCCTCTAGCCTCATTCTGAGGAAGTCCAATGACTGCAATACCAATGTATTGCATAGAAATATATTTATGAAGTAAGTCTATGCAGAAGGGATAGGCAGATATTGGGACTTAATTGGTTCAAGGGGTAAAAAAACAGAAATACTGGACGTTTGCAGTTTTTTCTTGGTTAGGTCTTTTGTATAACTGTATTACATGACAAATTATTTCTTTAAAACACTTTCTTATCGTTATGCAACAGCATGATATTTTGAAATCTAAATCTGTGCCAAATGTTATGGCAGGAGAGCACTTAAATTTACAATTGGTGTAATTATATGAAAATAGAATTTGGATTTCACCCTACCTTTTAACTTCAAATGTATTATTTCACATTGTTAAATCATAGCTTAGTGGTGAGCCTCAATAGCCATACTACGAAATGCATGACAATACCTTTTAGTACTGATTCTACATCAAGTAAAGAGTTGAATGGAAAACATTTTATGGCTTGAGTGATGCGTTGTGTGCACTTTCAGAAGGAACAGAGTGTTAGTGGCAACATGCTCAAGGGTAGATCCAGGTTTGATAAAACCAGGAATAGGGGAGTCAGACATGGGAGGAGTGTAACAGAGGGAATCAAATATTGAATGAGACTTTTCCTGGACAGTAAATAACACCTGTTACCAAAAATATTTAAAATTAATTAGTTTGTCTTACATTGGAATTAAAACTATCCACCCCCTGGATCTGCCTTTTTTGAGCAATGCACTATTATACATTAATAAATGGTCTTCACAGATGGAAGTAGTAATAGAAAATGAGCCCTTTAGATTTGAAAGTGGATATTATAATATATTGATTGTGTATTTTTCATATGAGGACATGTTCTCATATGAAGACATGTCAGAGCCAAGTCCATTTGGAAAATCTTGTAAAACTATATGTTGACTTGGAAACCAATGACAATAGACCTTTTTACGATAACTTACAAATTTCTCGCGCGCTGATTGGTTAAGTTTATCATCAATAAGAGGACAGACAGATAAAACTAATGTCAACGAGCCCGCTCTCTTTCCGTTGGTTGTTTTGATCGCTAAAAATGGGAAGTGATACTCGTTTTCGTTATCTTGTTTTAAAACCAAATAGACATCAGTTTTTTATGTCTGTCCTTATTGACGATAAATTTCGCCATCACACTGTCAAAGTAGTGTGGATTCAGGAGGCGTAGCCGATGTGATGACGCAATTTATCGTCAATAAGAGGACAGACATAACAAACTATGTCTATTAGTTAATTTGCAACATGTCACGTGACCATAACCCCCGTACATGTCTTTTTATGGGATTTAGGGTCGCGTTGTTGCAAAAAGCCTATTATTTGATCGTTTGACCTGAGAATTTAAATGAGGGGGGTCATGTCTTAATGCCCTCAGACTGTTAAAACCAAAGTAAGGTTGCTTAGATCAAACTTGTCAGAACGAAAAAAAGGCCTGTTAAGATGACCAGTCTCATCATCATCAGGGACGAACTTGATAGAAACCATACCAGAAATCATATCAAATAAGTTAACCAATAATGATGTAGGATGAAAACTGTAGCCAATCAGGCGATAGCATAATCAGCAGCATATTCCCCTTTTCATTTCTAGGTTGTTAGCTAATAATATATCCATATTTATTTTGTAAGAATGGTTCCATTTGGGTGCCTACACAGCAAGGGGGGGACTCTGATTAGAGAATGGTATGGATGCTTGTTGTGCCTTTAAAATATTGTGGTTAAGGTTTGTCATTTTTGCTTCAACATCTGACAAGTATGTTCAGATGTTGTTGGCAGTCTATACCTCACAAGGGGTGTACAGGCTTAGGATCATGGATAATCGATACAAAAGGTGCTAGGGACCACTTTAAAAACTCTTCGATAAGCATCCACACCTTCCTATACATAGGAGTCCCTCCTCATTCCTCTCACGCTCAGTAAAAAATGATAGACATGAGTATCCTAAAGCTTATACTCTACAAGATTTTACAGTGCGAATCGAAAAACTGTTGGAACTTTGAAATATTCCAGGAATATTCTATTGTTTTTTGACCAATCAGAGTGGACTTGTGCTAACCACACGATAACAGAAGGATAACAATAAATATGTCTAGGCACCCACGGTTTTTCTGTTAGCACTATGTAAAGGCCAATTTTCATCCAGCATACATTGACCATAAAAAGTTTGAAGAATTTAGAAGTTTGGTATAGCCTTACTCATCACCATGCTGTCTTCAGGAAAATAGAAGCTCACAGTCAAAAAATATCATCCAAGTATTCTTAAAAATGTCATCCAAGTATTCTTGGCATTCTTGCAAATATCTTCCATAAAATGTAGAAAATATCAAATTTTGAAACTAAAATTAAAAAAAAAGGATTTTTTGGACAACTGTTGCCTGGTTACTTTGAATTTCTTAGGAAATTTTGCATTTCTAAGTGACTTTTACTAGACAAAAACAAAAACTAAAACTAAAACTAAACAAAACAAAAACAAAAACAAAACAAAAACAAAAAACAGATTTAAACAAAAACAAAATAAAAACAGAAACAAATAATTATATATAACATGGCCATGAAGAATATGGATGAAAATAGTCCTTTGTAAATAAGAATCAAAAAGCTTACCCCATGGCGAACAACTTGTAACTCAACAACAATTACAATGACAAGGAAACAAAGAACTCTCGAAACTGCAAAGCTGAGTTGACAGCAAACATTTAAGACTAATCTTCAATCTGAATAATCAGTCAACTTTATCCTACCATTCAAAGATCAGATCAGTTGTGATAAACAAACACAGAAGAACAGGAACATTTGGTCAGCTGCGGACTTGATTTCCGACTATTCTTCTAGAAGGAGGAGTCATTATAGAAGATGTATGGCTGTGAATCTTTATCCTTCATGTTTTGGTGGGGTGTACCATCCTAAAAAGATATAACAATAAAACCATTCTTACCTTGATACTTATAATTAGCTTCAATTAAAGTATAACTTATAGAGGTGTGACAAAAACGTACCCCCCCCCCCCTCCCCCAAACAAAACAAACAACAACAACACTCAGTAACAGTATAGGAGTAGGTGGCAACACAGGCCTTATCTAGGTTCAGTAATTATAAAGTTATTACTAGCTTATTAACACGTGCCAGTCCAATAATGAAAAATGAACAAAAGATATTTATATCAAAGCTAGTACAGTTTAGGGTCAGAATCAACCAAGTTGACTAAAATTTCTACCAAGTGGAAGTATCAACTTTAACTATAGTAATTCAATTGGTTAGAATAGTGCTCTTGGGTCATACATGGACTGTATTATTATAGCTGCAAGAGGTGCTTTCACTTGCTTTCGGCCTGACCCCATTGAGATGGGCTCTTATATTAATGGTGGTGATTATAGTGTTAGGTAACAAGTTTTAATTGAGAATTATAAACATGTGTTTCATTTGAACTTCAATCTGTTAAAGAGTCTTTCATTTCATAATATTCTTACAAGATTACCATTTTTTTCGTGGATTTGAACTAGTGATTTAAAGGACTGTTGAGCTCTGACCAGACTGTACACACCAGGCTTTAATCAATAATAAAATAAAACACTGTCAGATCTACATTGGACAATAAAAAAGTGATGATCACATGCTAAGAGCTTGATATCGTTTTTATTCACGAGTTTCCATAATTTATAATATTTTCGGAGTGATATAAATATATGGAAATTGAGCAAATAAAACGATACAAGGCTCTAAACATGAAATAATTTGTATATTACGCATTTAGGGAGGATAAAATGACAAAATTTACAGTTTTCAGTTCACCGTGAAGTGATATCGTATCACTTCATGGATATGGACATACTTAAATGTGTGATAACAGGGATTCCACAAATCAATCATATCATTACATTATTAGATGATGGCTAGTGAACGCTATTATTATTAGCCTTTCAATTTTCTTTCATTTCTTGGTGCATAAAATGTTTTATAACATATAAATTTATTCTAAGTCTGCTTCTATTAATTTATACCTTTTTACTGTCCTGGAAGTTAATTCTTGCCTTTCCTTTGACCAAGGTTGCAGTTATCTGTACTATTACTGCTTCTATTGTGTAGGCACTACTCCAGCCCTTAATGATAACATAATTTTATCATTTAATATTTAACGAATAAAACTGCTTTTCCGTGCTCCGTTCAGTAATAAAGCACGCAGAAAGTGGCGCTAGCACAAAAGAAATGTAAGGAGAAGCACAAGCGGTAGGCGAGTACTTTTCAAAAAATCTCATGGTGCTTTCTAATTTGTATTATTAAAATAGTTATTAATTTTATTTCAGTACTATTGAATTTATTTAATATTATTATGCAAAAACAAAAATGGTTGCAGGATCTAGCAGCACTTTGCGCATGCAAATGGTGTCAGCATTGTGCTCCTAATAAACCAATTAGCACACGCCTACTATCCTAATTAATATAATAAATAATTATACGCTGAAATAGTCCAGTTTAGAGTTCTCTTTGTTCAAACTTAGTCTCATCCTTGCGTAAAATATTCAGCTATTTAACCAAACCCCTCAGCATTTTAATTAGCTTGTATTATTCAGTAGTGCCTACATTAGTTGTACACAACTGAGGCTAAGACTGAGAAAAGACGAACTTAAAATGAGAGTGCAATGAAATACTTTTACTCACTTGTGGTGTTAATAATTCCATGCAGATAGCTCCTCCACTGAGAACATAGCTGAAACATTACAAATACCAAATAATAAGCTAAAAATTTCTTTCATTCATTGATTATTTATTTAGCTTTCTTTTATTGTGTTATCTATTTCTGAGCATTTTATCAAGCTAACAGTTAGCTCAGTGAAACATTTCAAAACGGAAGTAAGAACTTAAGATTTCATTTATGTCAGATAAAACTGGGATGTAAAGATGATGAGTATGATGATGTGGTTGTGGAAAAGGTGGCACTGAACAAAACCTTTGTACATATTCAGATTTTGTTGCTTCAAAACAGAGCCAATGACCCAGTGCAATCAGCTTATCTCAATTATCAATAGGTCTTTACCCTCTTTAAAAACATATATAATGATTATCATCATGGCTATTTACTATATAATATGTCATTTTTAAAACATTTGTCTAACAATTGTTGGAGTTGGGAGAACCACAACATTTCGAATGCTATTACTAATCTTCATCAGGCAATGGTGTAAACTGGAAGTCATACGACCCACCGGTACACACGCAGAGTAAAAGAAGCCATCCATGTTAGACTTCATCCCAGAAACATCAATAAGGAATATATGCAGAATTGACATTCTGGAAGTCTGAATACAGACCAATTCAAAGCACTTCTTCATGCCTACCACCTGCAACCAATTACAGCTCAGACTGGATCCTGAAGGGAGGCAGACTGACAGTATATAACAAGACTACCTTCCAGTCTACACATTCGCCTGATGAAGACCAGCAGCAGCGGTTGAAACATCATGGTTTAACCAACATCCACAATCGTAAGACAAATGAAAAAGTGTAATATTTGATTTATATACACGATGAAAAACCTTTTCCATTTTATGGCTAAATACTCACCCAGCACTGATAATAGGATAACAAACTCTGGCAAATGGTGGATCAAATGGAAATTTATCCTGGAAATGACAATGAACAAGAAAGGATGATCTTCGAGAAAAGGCCTACTCAGTAGTACAATTTTGCACCTTTAAAGTATTTTTTGACAGCAGTTTGTAACCTGACATGAACTGTGTGCTTTATGCACATAATGTTTAAATTTTTAGCCAGTCAGAGCTGCTTGTTCGATTGACTTGGACAATCATTCTGGCTGAAGCAATGTTTAACAAAACACAAAAATTTCAATTCACCTTTTTGGTGCTAGCCCAAATTGTGTTGGATCATGTTACGGTCACAAAGAAGTTCAGACATTGTTCTTGGACTTTCTTACAAATGTTCTGACTTTAAATGAACTATTTACATGGCTTGTTTAGTTAGTTATCTAAATACAAGTAAAATATAATTGATTGAAGCTTTTCTTACTGCTGTTAAGAGAGCTAACTAAAGAAATCTATCTTAATTTTCTCTTTAAACTTAGTGAATTTGTATGGAAATCCGAGAACGATGTGAAAATTTTTTGGTGACTGTAACTCAATCCAACAAATTAAGTGCTTACGACATGACGGCTATGGCCGAAAAGGTGAATTAAAGTATAAAGCTTTTACGTGTAGTTTGCTTATTTGTTTTTCCCAATTCCCGATTTCTATGGCTTTCGTAGTATCCATATTGTCTGTGTAAAAAGCGTGATACAGAGATGACGTAATGATCACAGTCAAATGAATATCAGGTGGCAATGTTGTTTTAATTCTATTTTTTTTCCTGAAATTGCCTCAAAGCTGCCTGTGATAATCTTGACAGCAACTGGCACATCTTAATCAAACTATGGTTGGGCAAGTCTAACATATGGTGGCCTTATAATAACACAGTCATTATTACTCACAGTAAAGGATAGATTTAAATGAATGTGATCAAGTCCTTCTTGCTTTTTCAGTTGGATCATATCTTTATGTAGTGTACTCTCTGGGTCAACCCTTTTAAGTGAAGTAATTAAATAATAAAACTTTAATATTAGAACCTCAATCAAACATACATGCATTCCTTACTTGTTTCATTTATTGTTAATCTATTGGTTTCATTCCAGCTGGTTTGTTGCCAGTCATGATTACAAACCACATTAGTTTTCATATTTGTTTCTGGTATGACATTACTGATCAAAATGACCCACAAGGCAAATGATTATTTGACCAGGCAAGTGCCAATTCTAGCCACACATTGTCTAAAAACCAGCTGTCATTCTTGCCCTGTTAGTTAAATACCAATCATTGGTAATCATGACTGGCAACAAACCAGTTGGAATGAAACCAATAGAAATTATTTATGAGTACAATTATATAAAATTGAGGGAATTAGGTAAAAAAGCAACAAGATGCCAGCCTAGTGAAGTATGAACAAACAGACATTAAATAACATTATTTTGAAGAAAAAAACTTGCATGCGTGTTGTGTGAAGTTACAAAGCATGCAGGGATAGGTAGAACATGAGAGAAGTGTTAAGAGAAGCACAACACATAACAGAGTGCTTCTTAAATCTTCTTGAGTAATCTGCCAATCTCCAAGTGCTTTATACTGCACAGCAAGCAAGTTTTCTTTTCATATATAAATTAATGCAAAGGGTGCATGTGTGCTGTGTGCTCTCATAAAGCACTTGCCCCCAACCAATCATAGAGAAAACATGTGAGAATTATAAACAGTTATATATTATATATTTGTACATACCTCATAATTTTAATACTCCAGTCATAGAGATTGTCATCATTTAATTGGACAGAATAATTACCTAGATAACATAAAGACCAAAACGTATTTTAGGGGATAGCTCAAAAACAAAATGAATGCATGGATCCACTAAGAACCCAAAACCATTTACAGTTCTTGATTTAAAAAACAGAAAATGTGCACATGTGCTGTGTGCAATTATCTTTGTTGGTAGAACACAAGAAGTGTTAGGAGAAGCAGGACATGTAGTTAGTGATGTAAAATAACACATCAAGCAACACAAAATAATTGGAATTTTAATAATGGTTGTGAAAGTCGAGTCTCACAAGAAATGGTCAGCTTTGGTGATTATCTGGGAGAATTGAGACTCTAATTTAGAAACCAGGAGATACGGTCCAAATTCTGGAGATTCCCGGTTTATCCAGGAGAGTTGACAGCCCTGTCATCAAGAAAAATGGCTTTAATTTCTTAAACTCCAATATCTTTTGGAGGCAAAAATTTATTAAATAATATATTATTTTTATAATATTGAAAACAAGAAAAGTGAAATTTTACTTCCCCATTAAAGGCAGAAAAGAGCAAGTCAGGAATTTGATTGTAGTGGCACTTTAACATGTGGATATGATCAAAATATGCACATTAAGGGACAACTTCTTAGGCTATTACCTATTTTATAACTCTCAGATCTGTATACATCTCTTAATTCTTTCATGAGCCTGTCTGTTGCCTGGACTGATCCGCACACAGAACCCTGAACACGAAAATAGAGGTTTAAGTATTCAGTCTGACCTATAAATAACGCAATTATCAACCTGCTACATGTAAAAATAATAATAACCATTGTTTATTGCTAAATGCCTATTGATTAGTATGAGTATAAGTACAGATTTCATTCAGGGCTTTGCAGTGAACAAATTATTGATTAATTAGCTAAGCAGTAGACCACCATCAATCACATAAATCACTGATGTATAAGAAGGTACATGGAAACCATGGAAAAGTAGATTGATTGACTTTAGTGTATTGCCTTGATCAATATGTATTTTATTGTTGTTCTGGTCATCCAATATGGCCACCGTCACATTAGTGTACTACATGACCCTTGTCAAGCATCAGACTGTATTTCGTTATTCTTGTCATCCAATATGGCTGCCATCATGTGAGTGTACTACATGACCCTTGCCAAGGATCAGATTGTATTTTATTGTTGTTCTTGTCATTCAATATGGCTGCCATCATGTGAGTGTACTATACAAACCTTGTCAAGCATCAAAGTATTTTATTGTTGTTGTAGTCATCCAATATGGCCACCCTCACATAAGTGTACTACATGATCATTGTCCAGCATCAGATTGTATTTTGTTGTTCTTGTCATCCAATATGGCTACCTTCATGTGAGTGTACTATATAAACCTTGTCAAGCATCAAAATGTATTTTATTGTCGTTCTTGTCATCCAATATGGCTGCCTTCATGTGAGTGTACTAGATAAACCTTGTCAAGCATCAAAATGTATTTTGTTGTTCTTGTCATCCAATATGGCTGCCTTCATGTGAGTGTACTATATAAACCTTGTCAAGGATCAGATTGTATTTTATTGTTGTTCTTGTCATCCAATATGGCTGCCATCATGTGAGTGTACTACATGACCCTAATTGTTAAGGATCGGATTGTATTTTATTATTGTTCTTGTCATCCAATATGGCTGCCATCATGCGAGCGTACTACATGACCCTTGTCAAAGATCAGATTGTATTTTATTGTTGTTCTTGTCATCCAATATGGCTACTGTCACATTAGTGTACTATATAAACCTTGTCAAGCCATGGACTGTATTTTATTATTGACCTTAACAAGCATCAGTCTGTATTTCATTGTTGTTGTTGTTCATGGTACCCAATATGGCTGACATCACATGAGTTTACTACTTTGTCATCAAATATGGCTGCCATGAGTACCACATGAATCTTAACAAGCATCAGTCTGTATTTTATTGTTGTTGTTTATGCTATCCAATATGGCTGACATCACATGAGTGTACTACTTTGTCATCCAATATGGCTGCCATGAGTACCACATGAACCTTAACAAGCATCAGTCTGTATTTTATTGTTGTTGTTGTTCATGGTATCCAATATGGCTGACATCACATGAGTGTACTACTTTGTCATCCAATATGGCTGCCATGAGTACCGGCACATGAACCTTAACAAGCATCAGTCTGTATTTTATTGTTGTTGTTGTTCATGGTATCCAATATGGCTGACATCACGGGAGTGTACTTCATTGTCATCCAATATGGTTGCCCTCAAATGAGTGTAATAATTCTTGACAAGCATCAGACTATATTGTTGTTGTTGTTGGTGTTATCCCATGTAGCTGACATCACATCATTGTACCACATTGTCATCCAATTGCAATATGGCTGCTGTCACATGGATATCATACTGCTGTCATACTTTATAATTTATATATATCTATATATAATAATATATGAAGCTTGGAAGAATCCTAGTGTACCTTTAAATGGTCTTCTCGTCTGCTTAATCTCAGTCTTTCTAACACTGCAAAGTTTTCTGCACCAATTTCATGTTCTTCTTTTTTGTCATCAACCCTAACAAACAAACAAACAATTAATAGACATAATCAATTATAATATTAAAAAAATATTAGAAAAGCGTCTTCGATTTTATCCAAGTCTCTGATTGGTGGAGTACTTTAGCTCTGCTATAGGTTTTGGCACTAAATAATTTTCATTCATAACAAAAGAAATGCAAGTAATAATAATGAAATAATAAGTTATAATCTAAGGCAATGATAGTTCATATTCCATACTCTTCTTCATCCTCCATTTCGTAGTTATCTGAGTCTTCACTGTTTTCATCATTATCCTGAAGGAGAAAGAAAAACACTTAATTCCAGTATTGATGGGTTGCAAGTATTTCCAAGAGTCAAAAGACAAAAACATGGCTGCCATATTGGTGCCCTTGACTATAAGAAATAGCATATTAGCGGAGCACCAACAATACTTTAGGAGGCTTCAATAACATAATGTGCAATAGTCCATTTTACAGTTCCCTGCACCATCTTGAAAGGTAGCTGTGCCTTTGCATTTAGGAGAGACATGTGAATAATATTGTTCAAAGGTGTTAAAAAAAGCGTTTATTTATATCATTGCAAGCTCACTGTTCGTCTCGCTACAATGCAAAGGCATGGCTACCTTTCAAGATTGCGCAGGGAGCTGTGAAAGGGACTTATTAAAGAATTGCAATTTTTTATTTATTTTATCACTATAAAATATCAGTTCTGTATTATCCATAAAAGCGGCCATAGTACATGAAAATAATTTCAAGCAGCATGAGCAGACTGACTACATGGTGATTGATCCTGTTATGATACTTAATTATCCTCACCTCTTCGAGGCCCTCATCTTCACTTTCATCTTCATCCATTGGTTCTGTCCGATTTATTTCATCCTTTTGAACAGAAAAAAAAAACATCATATTGAAACCTAATAGGCCCTTGCAGTTGACGTTCATGTGTCTGTAATGGGCGCGGCAAAATTGTTATTTTTATTTTAAATTGGTGATTCTTTTTAGCTACCTGTAAAGAACTGAATGAAACGATGTGTGACCAGTGTGTTACAAAATGCAATTTCATTACGATCTCTCGAAACAGGTTGTAGAAAGTTTGCTTGCTCACCAGTATATTTCACCTTTGGGAATCAAACTGTTCATTCATTTGCTCTCAGTGAATTAATCAGCACATGATTATTGAGCTGCAAAGGGCCTATTGTCTTGGTATAATTTTAGACTTGAATATATAGCTTCTCAAGCTATGATTGGTCTAGCGACTGGTGATTCTGAGACGGTATTCCTTATTAATCAATACATTTACTACTAACGAGGAAGTTAACATTTTAAACAAATTATTGAAACAAATGTATGCTCTTAATTATTGAACATTATATAATAATTTTTTTTATTGAACCCTGCATAGTATTTAAGAATAATTAAAAACATAGTATTTATAAATAATTAAAATGAAATGTATCGTGATGGCAAATTTTTTGGGGCAACATACGTTTCTTTGTTAAATTCTATATTTTAAAGATATCATATTTTTGATAGCTTACATGATCTTCACAAAGTTTCACAGTTTCTCGAAATATCTGTATAACAACCTGATTTTAACAAATTTCATAACAGCGTGATATGACATGAAAAAGCTCTAAAACATTGCTGAATCCAAACAGAAAAACTTGGGAGCTAAGACCTAATAGCATTCTGGGTAATCACCTAATGAGAAACAAACGAAACAGATACCATCATCGTCTGGTAAATTTTGAATCGACAGTCATTGAACCATGTACTATGGGTCCAAACCTGTTCTCTCTTTAAGATACAGCTATAATAACCAAGAATATATTTTCCTAGCATAATATTTTGTTGTACATCATGCTTTGATATCATACTTGACACCAATTCTAAAGCCTGGCACGTCATAGACAGGAGACAGGAGAGAAAGCATAACCACCCACTGAATTTCTTTTCAAAATTCACAGTAAATTCATGTACTAATTTATGTTAAGTCTACAATCACATGCCAAATTAACATACTGGCATTTAAACAAAGAATATTACAACAAAATCCACAGCAATAGGATTTTTCAATAAATAGCATTAAGAACACCATCTAGCATCACATCAAGAAGAGTTACATGTAAATACCCATATAACAAGTTGAGATGTTTTTTTATGGACTTAAATAATATAAGTTAAATTTAGATAATACATACAATGCTAAACTGAGACAACTGCAAAGAGGTGCATAAAAATAGAATGCGTTTAGAGATTAGTATTTTATGTATTCAGTTCAACAAGGAACTCAAATCTAGGATAGAGCTATACAAATTACTACAAAATAAATTATACATAGAAATTCAACAGAAGCTGAATTCAATTTTTGGATGGCGAATTTAAAATGTTTCAGTAAGCAAACCTCATAATTTAAGCAAACTAATCAACATTTTAGTTCTTCAAGAAGAACATATCAAATCAAGAATATTGCATATATACCTTTGCATTAGAGAGAAATATAATAGTATAAATGGGAAATGATACCTGTATCAGTTGAATAGATGACAAGTTTTCGATGTTTTGTGGTAGAGGAAGATTTTGACTTTTGAATAGGTCAGTGATTAGCTGTTGTGTTGCTCGAAGAAGCTAAACAAAGACAAAGTCTGGAGTAAGAATAAGAATGGAAACCGGACTACGAATATGGAACAAAACACTGAAAGAGTAAAAAAGAGAAAGCAAGTGATTTACCTGTTTTGGTCCCGAACAATTAACTCCATTATTGCTGAAGGACTCGACTACTTGGTTGATAGCTGGGTCTTCGCTTTCACTAAACCACATCGGAGCAAGGTCGGGATACGACTCCTAAATCACATAATTTTATCAATAAACTCTCGGACCTAGTAACGTAACAGTGTAAACTTGAAATAAAGATGCTTTAAACTATATAAAAGAAAAGAGAAAGGGTTGGATTTTACCGATATATTGCAGTGAATAACATGCTCGATGTTTGTACTTGGACATACGAAGCGGCAAATCAGCTCGTCTAAACCATTGGATGATACTCGGAAAAACTCATGTTCAGGCCCAAAAGTCTTTTCCAAGACAGAAATTTCTTTCTTGAGCTCTTGGAACCTAGACATTTGCCTGGCTAGGGCAGAAATCGTTAAAATTACTCCAAGTTTTCCATCAACAAACAAAATACTCCTTTTTGGTCACAGTCAGTCGGGACTATTTCTTTGGAACGCCGCTGTGCACATTTTCAAATTCTTTAAATGTTTTCGTTGAGAGCTCGACGGATATCGGAACGAATCGGAGACGAATCGGATATGTGATTCATCGTGGGTGGGGAGGACCGTGGGGAGCTCGTGGGAGAATAACTTTATTGAACCGACCATTAGATTTCTGAGGGAGGGGGGGGGGGGGTGGGCGGTGGGCGGTATTCGGCTATTTATTTTGGGCAGGAATTTTTCTTAAACTCATAGCTGTGCAGGAATCTTTTTTGGACACGATTTGCCTGCACGATATGTTTTTGAGAGTTAGCTTTTTTACATCTTTTACGGCAATGAAAGCCACTTTTGACCAAAAAGAGGAATATCTCTGAATCATACGGCAAGTAAGGGTTCAAAGTGCTCTTAAACGATAAATCATATCATAGGGGATCGTAAGGCGTTAAAAGTATATTATGGAAGGATACTAAGAATAATATTAGGAAACAATTTTGCTATCCATATTAGTCAATTTAATTAATCAACCAATTCAAGATGTAGTGTTTTTGTTATTAGTATTGGCCCTGGTAATGTTTATTGTTCTTTATTATATTTGTTATATCATATTATATTATGTATCCTCTATTTGCTATTTCAGTTGTATTTATGAACGTTTACCCTAGATTATTGCAATGGAAAACGGACAAGTTATGTTCCAACTCACCCCGGCCTTCACTGTATTGGCTTTCATATGATAAAGGTGAAAGAAATATGAGGGGTGTGCCTTGAGATTTGTTATAATGTTCTGGCCATATGCATCTATTTCATAAAATGTTGATGCATGATACCCCTCAGTGAATACTGAAGTAGTGCATTCCATGCACGGTCCAAAGGGCATTGTGG
Organism: Actinia equina; assembly: GCA_011057435.1. Lineage (NCBI taxonomy): Eukaryota > Metazoa > Cnidaria > Anthozoa > Actiniaria > Actiniidae > Actinia > Actinia equina. The sequence continues at coordinate 254,288 of WHPX01000492.1, read as the reverse complement.
GTCTCGTTAATTTGAAATAAAAAGCAAATATACAGCAGTTAACTATCTACATGTTGTTAGTATTTATATTGTTTCAAATGGAATACACTAAAAAATACAATACCACTTTAACCCGCAGTGCGTGGTCTTGGAATGTACTTTTCAGTATGCAGTATTCAGTATTAATCAACCTTATTTTTTTTAAATAGATGTGCATTCCTTTATAGAATATCATCATATAAATCTTCTTTTTTTTCACTCTTGAAAGGCGCTGAGCTCGAATTTTTTTTCGCTTTTGCGGCAACCCCCTTCAAAAATCTAATACCACTCTTTCGACGTCTAGCCGCGGAAATGTTTTTCGAGTGAATGCTGCTATGACTAACTTTTTTAGTGATATATAATTCCCGAACGAACACTGAGAAGTTATACTGCCGAACCTATCCGGTACAAGACTGCATAGATTACCACTCTTTCAACGTCTAGCCGTTATATGAAATGTTTTTCGAGTGAATGCTGCTATGAAAATGAAATCGAAGACTGACTTTTCTGCTGATAAATATGTATTTCCCGAACAAACACCGAGAAGTTGCCGAACTTATCCGGTATGTCAAATCATAAGTACTAAGCCATGTACCGGAGTGGCTTCGATCAGGGGACCAAAATCCACTGAATCTGTACCTTCTGAATTACCGTCCTCATGAACTCCTATACGATTTTTGGGGTAGCTGCATGAAATCTCATTTTTCATTTCCATCCCTTCCATCCCAGTATCTTTATCCTTATATCTCTTTTACTCCGACAAGGAACTAGGTCCGAATCTCAGTAAGTTTTTTCATCTTTTTACGGTGTATAATTTACCCTTTTATCATTACTGTTACATTAGAAACCCCGAAGCAGCTCACAATAGTTTTTAGCTAGATATCTCTTTCTCCTTATGTTTAAAACCATTTCTGAGGTTAATTTAAAAAAATTTTCTTGCATTGTCCCACCTGTATATATTTCCTTGTTTTTTTCTATTTTTGGAAATGCAAAAAATATGCAGCTTATTACATGCTGAGCAGAGTATCATGGGTTTGGTATATCATATACACTGTACTGATTAATTTTGGAGGTATGTTAGAGGGGCTGTGATTCAGGGAAAACCCAGTGGTAACTCAACTAGCGTACACAGGAAGAACATGTCAATCATCTTGAAAACAAACAATATCAAATTTATCCATCTAATAAGTCAGTACACAAATCGCAGCCGTAGCCATTTGCGTTATTTTATATTTTATTCTGTTGTCCTATCCTGGGAAGTCCGTATGAATTATTAAGTGACGAAACGACGTACGTTAAATCAACAAAAACGAATACAAAAAAAACAACAAAATAACGTTTATATAGTTTTTAATACTATTGACTTCCTTAAAAGTGGAATGCATGTCGATTCAAGAGCTTAAAAAGTATTCTCCGTAATCAGGAAAAAAACTTAAGCCTATATCGCAGTAGAGTAGGCGATACTTCATTAAAGTAGCCCAAATCTATTTGTAAGTAATAGGTAAAACTAACCTACGGTCGGTCTGAAAAATGATGACTGAAAACGCTATGAAATTTAGGATCTAGTGCACTTATTGTTAATCATTTTTTCAGTAAACAAAAAATCAAGTGATTGCCGTGGGCTTTGTTCACGAAACACTGCACTTGATGAATTTTACCACACTTATGTCTTTACCCATATAATTCAGTAACGCTAGAAATACCTCCACAACCTCATAAGGTCATCTTATTAGACAATAAATAGGTCGGAAAAATAAGGGAAAACATGCAGTGAATAAAATAGTTGCATTTCTCAAGTACTTAACTTAACACTTATTAATAGCTGTCGTCTGAGATTGTCCGGCTTTTTATGTAGCCTTTTGCCTTGGGGCTTATAGAATTAACTGTCAATAATTTTACAATTATCATTATGAAATTAATTCTCAAAATTCATCATCTTAAAAGTGGATAGAAGGGAAAAGAACAGTGAAAAAATTTGAGTTTTACCTTTGAAAATAAACAATCTAGGGTCCTTCACGGTTCACATCGGACTGAGGTGATTTTGACGCCGGTGCGCCTGCGATTTTTGTGAACGGAAGACTTAAGGTATCCTTCCGGGTTCATACATAGCTGTTGTCATGCCAACGTCATTTTGATTTGCAAGCGAAGAATTCTGCTTTTGAACTAAATCCAATCAGATGGCTGAATAGTTCATAGAGACGCATATGTCTGTTCTGAAAACTAGTCTTGTGTGTAGCCGTGTAAGTCAAAAATTGCCGTGATGGAAGAATCATTCGATGAGGTCTTATCACCAGTCTTGCAAAATATACTGATGGAAATTGAAAAAGATCCGAACTTCTCGAAAACTGAGCTCCACAATCAAGGTAAGCTGCCTTACACATTTCTACTCTTCCTGATTTATGAAATATTGATGCTTCAAAGACTAGATGGCCAGGCTTCAAGGTTAAGGCCAATATTGTGCACCCGTCACCTCCCCCCCCCCCCCCCTTCCCCCCACCCAATAGTCTTTATTCTTTGCATACATCTTTCTAGAATAAATCGGTTTTTTTCAGATGAATCCTAAGGATCAAAGTGGAAAAGTTCGAAAAGTTTAAAAACTACCAATTCTGGTCTTCCGGCTTAAAATGGATTGCTTTAAAACTCTTGACAGCTGTCAGGCCGATAGCTATCATGTCCCCATCACCCCACCCCCGTTAGGGAAGAAAATGGAAATGGTGCTTCATTGATTGATTAGTCATTAAACTGGCATTTTAATTTTTTATTTCGAAAATGTTATAATTCGCGGATAAATCGAGGGCGGAAACAATAGTAATATATATCATTGTCTAATGACTGAATTGTGTTATTGTTGCCATGAAGATTATTCCTTGGTAAGGTAACAGGAAATCAATTTATATGGCCATATACGCCATAAATAAATCTTCCTTCTTTAATTCGAGTTAACGAAGCTCTTTAATTTAGTCGGAGTCTGTTCCGTGTTTGGCGTTCTGGCATGATATTTGCTTGCTTTTTGTTTTATCTTTGCTTTTGGGACCATGCTACATCCCCCAACACGATAATTCAGATCATTTAATTCCTGATATCTATTAACAGTGCTTAAATAAAACATTAGGACAAAAAGATCATTCATCTCTTTCCTTAATCATAATAAACCAATGCAAAGTTTGTCAAACAACATAAACGGATCAACATGTGGTTGGCCGCAGGCGGGCCAGCCTTCAAAAATCGTGTTCTGAAGACAATGCAAATAGAATCGACTCACGCCTATTCAATTTAATTTAGAACCTTCTGGCTGAAAGAAAAAAAACAGTTTGAATAACTTCTACGGGAAGCCCCATACGATCGAAAATTTCTCGGTTCCTTAAAAAAATAAATATCTGAAAAAGTCTATATTTTTCAGTCATAAGTTTTTAAAATTCTGAAATTCGATTTAGCTCAGGAATGCAATTTACTGCGATCAAGTTTTGAACACTATACTATTAGAGATAATAATTTGCTAAAAACTCGTGTGAGCTGTGTCGGTGTTTATAATGAAACAGTAATGATAAAAAGGTAATTTTTCCACCGTGAAAAGATGAAAAAACTTACTGACGTTTCCTTCGTCGGAGTATAAAAGAGGATAATCAGTTGTGTATTTTAGTACTGATCTATTTCCATGTTTTCTTTACTTTTTGTATATTCTTACTAACACACGACATTAACGATATGTATATATTATCTCGTATTTTCGTAGAATCATTCCAAAATTCGTTCCAGAAATTGAAGAGTTTCGAATTCCAGTCCACAAAATTTTAACAGTTTTATGAAAATATTTTATGAACATCAGCTAGCCCAGGCTTTTTATCCATGTACGACAAACTTCCTTAATCAGTCCTGATCATCACTATTCCAAAACGACTGACCATTTCGCGGCCACTGTACCGCAGGCGATCCATGAAGTATGGTCAGACGTCAGGTGCAGAAACGGCTATAACGATGACTGATTTCGCTTCTTTAGCTTATTTGGGCTGTAGTAATTACTATAAATTTTACTATATTTGCTTTACTTTAATCAAATAGTTTAATTCAATTAGTTAGCGAATTTAAGCGTAGGAATTACTGAGATAATCCCTAAAACAGGAGACAATCCCCTGCTCATTAAAGAAGTTGCTAAAGTGAAAACTATACTAAATTGCACAAGTAATTAATAAAACAATTAATATGAAACAATTAATAAATCAAGTAATGCTTACTATAGCCTTAAGCTTCAAACTGGAAAAGGTTAAATGTACACTCGAGCTAGTCCGGCCATTTTAGGATAATAATTATGAATACTTGAAGACAAGGAATCAATTCCGTCAAACTAGCTGGGATCGAAGAAAGATTCACTGACGGAAAGAAAGATAATGTTCAATGAAAAAAAACAAACAAGAGACCACGAAGGACCTTACCTTCATGGTTCCATACAAAAACTGAATAAATCGTGGAGCAAAATTTTAACTTTAATTCTAATATTCAAAATTAAATGTTTTTTACCCTGTTTTTTTGTATTATAAGATCGCTTTAAAAAGAAGAGAAATGAATTATTCTTTTATTTTTCTTTGGTAAGTGAAATGTCCGTCAGTCACCATTCATTTTTCAACTATTGAGACATAATAAAGCCTTAATCGTTTCAGCAATGCTGCCGGTTTACCCATGTAAAATATAAAAAGTTAATTTCCAAAACTATTAATTAGTTGTGTTCCTTTGGGAGACAATTCTGAAGGGAGTCATGATCTTCTTGCGTGAAACGGCCATTTTTCCAAACATCGGACTAAAAGTAATTATAGTTAAAGTTTCCGGAGACCTCAGTCCTCTTTGTTTCGTATAGTGTTATGAGTAATTGCATTTTACACCGTGAGCAGGAACGTCCAACTGAAGTCGGTGTTACACGGAAGTATGTTTGAAACACCTGTACCATGTCATGGTAGCGGAGTCCCTGTCCCATTCTAGCTTCTAGTTTCTTTTTTTGTCGTGTGTGAGTAAAGTTGTTTGTTGGTTCTCTCCTGTGCTTCGAGGTTTTTTAAATGTTTTCTCAGTCCTACCCCCTTCAGAAAAGTAAACTTCTAAATTCTAAATTCGATCAGAAATCAGAGTGCCGTATGTCAGAATATCTTTACCGTGGCTATATTTATTTTATCCTTAATTTATTATTTAATGATTTGAACAGAAAAAAAAATCAAATACATTTTACCCTCTTTAACTGAGATATTGGCTATTTATTTTATTTTTCATTTCATTTGAACCGATTTAAACCAAGATGTTGGTTACGTATAAAATAAGAGAAATATAGTATTATATTACTTTGTATTACAACTTTTCCTAGTCGTAATGACTTGCTGGACGTTAGATAAGGATCTTGCTCGTATGTTTTCCAGTATCATCCATCATGCATGAATAACATGACAAATCCACCCAAGTAATGGCCATCGTTTGAACACATGTACCAGTTTAACTGATACGTTTCGAACTTATATAGGCTGGTGACTTTGACTTGCCATTCATTCAATAAAAAGGATGCAACTTAAATTTCTCATGTGTGGAACAAGTGTATAGTTTTTCGTCGCGTGCTTGCATGCATGGTATACAAGGTGTCCAAGCTTCATTCACTTATACGTAAAAACATTTTAAAAACAGAACGTACCAATCATATGGTAGTTTTATTACGACTGTTCGCTCCAAAGAACGAAGGACACCATTATTATTTCAAGACGTTCGGGGTTTTGGCTTCCGTCAATCAAAAACTTACTAAATAAGACGACTCTTGTAACTGCATTGACAGAAGAAGGAAATCTCGAGAAAACGTACCGCGCTGGATCAGAGTTTTCTGGGTCTCAGGAATTGATATGGCGCTTCTTATTATGATCAGTTTATGCACGTCTTTAATCTTTGAAATTAAGTATCGGAGGGTCGATGTTTGAATTTTCTTTTATTACTCCAAAGCTGTTAATGACCACAGAAAAATCAATATATTTTTTGCACTTCACTTTAATTACCTTTGCATGGTTTTTTATTTATTCATTTTTTTAGATTGTTTGTTTGAGTCGATAACTGGCAACTCTGAAACCTGTCTCATGAAAGAAAACCATTCATGGAAGTCCAGGGAGCAACTCAATAATAGAGAGAGCCAATTCCAACCAGCTGTTGGTATAATATATAATTCTCTTCCTTGCGACCTGAAATACTCCACGACCGACATGTCTGAGGTCCATGTCGAATTCCTTAATCTACGGGAAGTGTACGAAAAGGCCCAAACTCGAATTAATCGTAAGTCAAGGCAAAGAATTATCAAAGGAAGAGTCGATATGGTGGTGACGTTTGATGCGCAGATACAGGATATCGCGGTAATGGTAGAAAGAGTTCCCAAAGCTAGAGCACTAGCTGGTGACCAATGTGGGCAGGTGTCGTTGAAAGTCAGCTTCGAGAAGCTTGAGCTGAACAAGGTTAATATTTTTAGTTAGTTAAACCGATAATGTTAGTTAAACCGATATGCTATAGTGAATGAAATTTCGGCGCATTGCTCGCGCCTGTCTGCTCTGCTTGGCAGGCCCGACTCAATATCAGTCAATATCAGAAGCTTCCGCCGAATAAATTAAGTAAACTTTGTGCCACTTTAAAAGGGAATACTTTTTTGACTTCCTACTTTCATATAGCCGATTTTTCCCCCTCCGAAACTGCAACATGTCGTCGATTCCTATCAGACTGTTATCAGAAAATACTAATGGAGGATTTGCCCGAATTTACTTTTTTCGGGGCCTGGCAATTACACTGCAAAAATATTTTAAATTTACGCGATATATCTTACGTCAAGCAAGGATTGCGCGTACCCAGACAAGAAGGGGCATGTTGATCAACTAATGTAATAAAAGAACTCAGATACTATATCTGTGGTTGATTTTCTTATCTTTGTTGTTGTTCTACAGCAGTACTTCTCGGTGGATTTGGACTCGATTTACCTAGCACAAGATGGCCGTACACCTGTATATAAACTATCAACAGTCGATTCGGAACGACGCAACCAATTTCACCTAGCAATCGTACTGATATTTATCGATGGAAGTCGAAGCACAACAATATTTAGTAAACCATTCCTGTTAAGAAGTAAGAAAACGCTACGCTGCCTTAGAAGCATTTAAAATACTAGGTACATATGCACACTGATGCCGTGTGGTAACATGCATGTATGCATTGATGATATGCCTAATATGACATAATGATTTCTCGAGGCGTCTCTATTAAAAGTACCGCCTTATTAACACCTTATTGCTCCCTATTGCTGTTGAAACTGCCGAGCAAATTTCAGATGATTATGAAGCTTGCAGCATATGTCAGTGGTACACAAAGAATAATCCATACAGCAAATCATATAATCAATTTTTCATATTTATCATGTGATGATATGTGTGTAACATCTATGAGCTAGGTTTATTAGATATACCACAAACGTTTTTGTCAGATCCTGAACAAATGTAAACGGTAATAATATAATAATATAAAAAAGAGTTTTTGCAATTTCTTGAAAAGACTGGTAGAAAACTTTTTTCGCTTTTGATCATATTTAATTCATTATATGTAAAATAATAAGTATTAATTTATCATAGAACTAGTCTGAAAAAGGCAAGGACTGGCTACGAAGAATTCATATATACACCTGGAGGCCAGCTGAATTTGTAGAGTTTCGCAATCTTAAATTTTTAGGTATTCAAATGTTGGTCTTTGAACTCGTATTGCACCTTTTCTCTCGTATCTGATGATCCCTTCTTCTCGAAGGTGTGCCTGCGCAGCTCGCAATATCACATTCATTTGTGAGTCTAAGTTTCATTCTAGGTTACTACATATAGACACTTTACAGTTAAACTATGTAAATATACGAATTACGAATATATAAATAAAGTTATACCAAAAATACTGATGTGAAACAAATGACGGTTTCCTCCTCTCCTCTGATCTCTCCTCCTCAAGATCTGTTGGTGGGAGTCCCCTTCCAAGCTTTGATCATGAATGAATGAATGTAGTACTAGTCACTGCCTGGTTCTGCGACGATATTATTTTAAGAATGTACAGTTAGAGTGCAAGCACTAAACCCGTGAATAATATAATACTAGTTAGTAGTAATTCATACAAAATCCTTTGTTTTCTATTGTTTGATTATCACTATTTAGTACTAAAATTATTAGTATTTGTTTCGCGGGTTTAGTGCTAGCACTATAACCTAACACATTTTTGAAACACTTTGAAGATCGAAACTGTTTTGATAGATAAAATTAATTCAGTCATATTATTCATCAAATAAATATATTTATTTCAAAATGGACTTGTTCCAGGAGTGGAGTCCTCCTTCAAGTTTTTATCAGCTCTAAGTTGGCGTTGAATTATTTACATTGTCATATAATATGTCAATTCTTCTTTTTATCGAGTACTCGAAAAATCTAGAATCCGAGGCAAAGCCCTCCCGACTCTCCCGACTCCACGTGCCATTTCGACTCTTTATAACAAATTATGTATCACGTGACCAAACCCCAGGATTTAAAATGGCGGACGAGGAAGACGACAGCAAAATAACGGGAGGAAAAGATCAAATTATGTGCGAGCCGAGAATTATTGAGCTCAACAAAGGAACCAATGGATTTGGATTCAATGTGAGAGGCCAAGTATCGGAGGGAGGCCAGTTAAAATCGATTAATGGCGAGCTTTATGCACCTCTTCAACATGTGAGCGCTGTTGTTGAAGGAGGCCCAGCACACAAGGGAGGTGTTCGGGTTTTCGATAGAATCTTAGAAGTGTGAGTACAAATATCACCATCATCACCTAATCATCTTCAATTACTAGTTAACTTAGCGATTCTGGCGTTCTAAGTGCCAGTGCCTTGTCCCTTTAACTTCTATAATGTGAAGCTGGTAAACATTTTCCTTGATTTTCTTCAAAATAAACACAACCTTCAACTGTACTTTTTTTCTAAGAATCAACGCAAAAATACCAAGCAAACCTGAAACACGAGCCAAAATTTTATTCCAAATTTATTTTTGATTAAAAAGTGCTTTCGAGACGTTTGATTCCCGTCAAAAGCATAATGTGCACCGTTCTGAATAAAAAATATTTGAGATTATATTTTTCGATTCAGCTTCATTAATTTTTTTCGTAATTTTTTACCCAACTCACAGCTTACAGTTTGATTTATAAGCGCTGTTTAAATATTCGGGAACCCTTCTGTGAAAAAGAAACCCCTGATAAAACATTTTTTTGTTTAACCTGTTAACATATAAGACTTTGAATACTACCACCTTGAAATATTCTTTCAAATAATTTGCCAGGGAAATAAACGTATTAGACTTTTTGTCCTAATCATTTTTTCCGACACAAATTAATTCCGGTGTTTGAAAATGAAACCATAAACGTACTTCTTGTTTTAGCTCTATAAGTCAGGCAATTCCACTTCTTTCGCTTCTAAATACTATTTAATAAATCAGCCATTTTAATGTGCTCAATTTTTTTACGTACTGTATTTCAGTCTTTCGTACAGTTCCAGCTCTCTGAAAACCCTCTGAGCAAGAGCTGCAAAAATATCTTCTAAAATAACCATTATGTATTTAAAATGTTGGTAGATATTATTTTGTTGAGGAAAAAAAAAGTCGTTTTGAAAAGCAACATTTTTGATCGCCACATAATTTATTGATATGTTTTTATTAAAAATTAAAGTATTACATATAGTATTATTTCCTCAATGTTGATAATGTTTTGTCTTGTCTTCATTTAAGAATTGCTTTTTTTCTTTAATAATTTATTGATATCTGCTAAAAGATTGTTGATATTGGTTTTAAATTAATGATAGGTATATCAATTATCTCAACCAGAGATCAGGTGTTTTTTTCTTTTTGAAAAATACCAGGTGTTTTTATATCAATATGAACCCATTACTGACTTTTAAAGTTTGTTTGTTGCATTGAAAAAAAAAAAGCTAGAGACTGTCGCTGTTCTTAATATTGTTTTTGTTGCTGTTTTAGACAAACAGTCTCAGTCAGACTGACTGTTAATAATAAATGGTTTATTACATGTTTGGAACCTGATATCTTTTTTTATTCTCTCGTTTTCCATATCATGTCGCTGACACTCACTTGCAGACATGCTTTTTCGTGATGGTGGTTATGGAAACTCCTGAATAAATTTCTCATTAGCACCCATTGTGAACGGCACCACAATGGCCGCCATGCTTTTGTCTTTTGGCTCTCTTGGGAATGCTTGTAATCTATCAATAGTTATCATGTGATAATATATTTTCATATGCAATACCATAATGTCATAATGGTACTTAAGTTAATATGGTTCGTAAATGTATTATTATGTACGTGAAATATATCACAGCAGACATGTAACAATATAAAAACATCAAAGTGAAATTAGCGGGTTAGGTGTAAAGAGCACAATTAAAACTTTTTGTATATTGATTTTGTAAAATGTTAATATGGTAATATGTTGGTCTCCATTTTTTAGCAATGGTGAAAATGTGGAAGGAGCCACACACAAGCATGTTGTTGAGCTTATCAAGAAAGGAGGGTCTCATTTGAAACTTGTGGTGATATCTGTCAGCCAATCAGAGTCTGAAAAACTAGATAGCGATAGCTCTTCTGGTGCAGAATATTATGATTACTCTGATAGAAGAGTTGCTCCTATAGCTGTTCCTGAAACCAGACAAGTCCAATGTGGAGGGGAAAGTTATGTGGTAAAGTAATGCTTCAATAATTATTTTTCTTTTTTTTTTTCTTTTCATTATTTCAAAATAATTGTCCTCATCAGGGTGGGCAAATATTGAAGTAATATCATATCAGGCCCCATGTCACTCCCATCATAAATATTTCTCTCTTTAATTTGATGCTTCTCTAGTCACATAATTAATCATACAGCCTTTGTAGGTGAGAATATCGTGGCATACATTTTGGTTGATTGACATTTGAATGGTCAACCAGAAATAAGTACTGAAGAAAATAATAGAAAACATACACATGTTTTGTGTGCAGATAAAGTATAAGTGTTGCAGGGATTAGCAGAAAACGAGAGAGGTTTTAGTAAAGGCACATAACGCTCTTCTCAATAGACTGATCCTGGCTATGCTTGATTGTTCACTCAAACAATGCATAGTTTTCTACCCAATAGAATACAGAATGTCTGACCAACAAACATGGATTGGTATAGTATTTATTGTTTTTTCTTAATGTAAGATGCATTGATTCCAAGATACAGACCACAGGGAGCCCAATTTAGATTTAAGTGAATGGTGAAAATAAAATGGGAAAAATTAAGTTATAACAGGCCCCCTAGAGGTGGGCCTGTTATAACTGCACCCATCCTTGCCAGCAATCTTCTTTTTTTTTGTATAATTCATTTGACGTTCTTGAACATTGATTTTTCCAGGCTACGATACACATCACTACTGCAAGGATGTCTTTTGATCAGAATTTATATTTGATACAGACTGAAGTTTACATTACAGAATGTTTTTTCTTATCTTTCTTTTTTAGGTTTATAACATTTACTATAATAATAGGCACATATGCTCCAAGCGATACAAAGAGTTTTCCAACCTACACACTCAAGTAAATATCGTCTCTACTATATATGTTTTACCCACATCTCAAAGCAGTTACATTGAATCATATGTATTTGTCATTTGTGTAAATAAAAAACAAATAGACAGACAATCAGGGTTTGAAATTTGTTTTCAAAGTTATAGCTACAAAACGCTTGTGGCTTTGAAAGCTATATCCAAAATTAATTTTTATTGATGTCTGTACTTTCTTTTGTAAAAAAGATGGCCAAACAGACATAAACAAGGATGACAGAATAATATAAAATGTATTGATAACAGAAACATTATCAGACACATAGACAGACAGACAGACAGACATACAGAAAGACAGACAGACCGACAGAAAGACAGACAGACAGACAGACAGACAGAAAGACAGAACAGACAGACAGACAGACAGACAGACAGACAGACAGACAGACAGACAGACAGACAGACAGACAGACAGACAGACAGACAGACAGACAGACAGACAGACAGACAGACAGACAGACAGACAGACAGACAGACAGACAGACAGACAGACAGACAGACAGACAGACAGACAGACAGACAGACAGACAGACAGACAGACAGACAGACAGACAGACAGACAGACAGACAGACAGACAGACAGACAGACAGACAGACAGACAGACAGACAGACAGACAGACAGACAGACAGACAGACAGACAGACAGACAGACAGACAGACAGGACAGACAGACAGACAGACAGACAGACAGACAGACAAACAAACAAACAAACAAACAAACAAACAAAGAGAAATAAAAATATTATGTTCATATATTATTATTGAATAAATATTGAATCAATTTAATTGCTGTTTCCATCATGTAATTTCAGTTACGTAGGGAATTTAGAGATTTTCAGTTTCCAAAATTCCCTGGTAAATGGCCATTCCACTTAACAGAACAGCAGTTAGAGGGAAGAAGAAAAGGCTTGGAGAACTACATGCAGCAAGGTAAGAGTACCATCTTTATTTGTATATATGAGTAACAAGCAAGAGGGGAGAGGATGTAGAAAGCAGGACTAATAATTCTTACAACAGTTGAGCTAACTAACTGTTCACGTCTTGGATCGGGGTAGTAAGGTGGTGGAAGAAAAGTTTAGTACATTCTTTATATTAATCCCTTCCTGGACAAACTTGCCCTCATTTTATCTCCACTACCTGGATGTGACCAGCAAAGACAATTCCCAAAACAATAGAGATGTATGGATAGGAAACAAAAATGCACAGTTACATGTAGTAACATGTAAGGAGATAGGAAGGAGTAGAAGACAAACCCAATGATGTACACCTTCTTCAAGAAATGTTGTCGGTCCAAGAACTGAAATCTGAAACAATACTTCATTTAACAGTTCTATTACATGACCATGAATAGTAGTTCCAAGTGGAAGCTGGAGTTGCCATGCTTGTTAAACTGAAGTTTTGCTATAAACAGAAACTCCAACCTTGACATGAAACTATTATTCATGGTCATTGGACCAAACTGTAAATTTGAGTATTCACTCATACTGGTCATCTCTGTAAGGTGGTTGCTTATGTAGATATTACAACTTAAACTTGTCGCAAACTACTGATTACAGTGCAACTATACATTAACCAAGGCCACCAAAGTAAATTTTAAATCAAATTCATAAATCATGTTTTTGACACTGAATAACAGGATTGGTGACAAATTCTGAGTTTAAACTGTTTCTTGTTCACTCCTTATCATACACATACAGGAATAAAGCAAAATATATGCTCTTAGGTGCCATCTACACTATGCCAGATAAATTTGAATCCGAATTTTTATTTATTCAGTTAGGCCTACCGTCCACACTAGTCCAGGTGAATCCGGAACAATTCTTCACCGAAAACAAATTTTCTTCTGTTACTTCGAAAATGCTTGCTTGTGTGGAAGGGGAACATTTTCTATTGTCATAGGAACATGGCGGGAAGGCTAAAAATTCACACCAGGCTCAATTTCAGCTTCAATGCACACGCTCAGATGTGCAATGAAACGTTTTTGCTACCTCTGATCGGACTAGTGTGGAGGCAAAAAAATTTATCCATTTTCATGTGTGGACAGGATTCTATTTTTTTTCGGTTTCGGTGTGAAAGTTGCGGATTCAAGTTTATCCGGCATAGTGTGGACGGGGCTTTAAAGGGAAAAATGTGAAAAGTTTGTAGAAATTATATTGGTTAAATACTCAAACCTAATTGGCTAATTTCTGTGAAAATTTGTCTTAGGGTCTTGGTTGGTGTAAGTTTTAATGTAAAAAGACTGTCAAAACAATTATCACTTTCCTCCAATTTAAAATTTCACATCTCAAAGCCTGGACAATTTACATTCAGATATCATATTTCAGTCTCATATTTCAGATATCTGACCGACAATGTTTTATAAAAATGGGGCATATTCAACCACAATGCATTGTAACAGAATAAGTACTCAGACTTGGTAGAGATATTGTAGGATAGCTAGGATATTTTTCTCTTTTAAGAGACAAATTAAAATTAAATTTTAATTAAGTTAAAACCCTAAGTTTTTCCTTATATCTGTTTTTATTACTATTCCCTTTCTCGTTCAGACAGCAAACACATGAAAAATAATTGTTGAAAGTCTTCTGATTTCCATTGTTCTAAAAACACTTATTGGTGCTTTTTTATGGCCATGGGTTCTAATCTAACCTAAAATTGAAGGATGAATTTGTACAATGTATATTAACTTGGTTGTTGTAACTTAAATAGGCATGTAAGAAAGGGTGGAAATTAAAGGGCTTTGATTTTGTATTTTTCTCCAGTGTGTTCAGTAAGAGTCATTGGAGATTCTGAATATATGCAAGAATTTTTTGAAGAAAATACTAAAAAGGTAAACAAAGATTCACTGCTAAAAAGACAAGCATTTCCTTGACTAATGAAAGTAGCCAATAGAAATCCACAATTAAGTAACAATGTCGTAACAACTTCAACACAGAATACTCGACAGACTGTTCCACTTTGGCAAAGCTTAACCTCAATCTTATGGGATTAAATTTTGCTCCACTGCACCAATTGCTAATTATTTCACTGTCCAATGTTGGATAATAATCGTCTTGTCTTTGGCTTATTACACTGACTTGTTCATTGTCTTCTTGTTACACATAACTTCTGCTTTAGTCTAGCTTCACTATCATTCTTATGATGGCTTCCACCAAAAATGCCAAAACTTCAAGTTTAATTAGTGAAAATAAATGCATGGTTTAGATTGATGACAATATGAACTTTGTTTTATAAATAAGTTATTTATATCAAACATTTGATGGTATATTTTGGTTTTCCCAAAAGGAGGTAGATGACAGTGGGATGGAAGTTGAATTAAGAATTATGCTACCAGATAATACAACAGTTACTGTTGCAATACAAAAGAAATATAAAACTAGAGAAGTTTATAAGGTAGGGTATTAACAGTAAAAATGGAGGTAAGAATTCCCCCAGCACATGAGTAACCTGACAAGAGAGGGCTTTTACAACAGCCATAGAATGATGTAAGCTTCAGGATGATGAATATGATGAATGAAAGATGTTTGTACTGAAGCTGAGCCAGTATTCATCATAATCACTATCTCAGTAAATGTCTTTTTTATATGGAAAAAAACACATTAGAAATGTCTCTTATGCCCTATATAATGTTTGCTGTGAAATGCCTCTATCAATAAAACACCATCAATTAAAGAATGATACATTATTTAATCATATCCTTTTTGTAATCACTACCAAATCCTGCAATCTGATTGGTTCAAAGGAGTGCGATTAATTCCCAAATTGCATCCTTAGAGGCTCTTAATCGCTAATAAAATCAAAATAAATTTTGTAATCGCTCGTTTGATTTCAGACCAAATTGCACTCCACTCAGTTCAATTACCATCATTAATAGTGCAAAGTACTTATTGCATGCTTTTTTAAAATTAATTTTAACCATTTCTCTTTCTAGGCATTGATTAAAAAATTAGGATTACAAGATGAAAATGCCATAAACTTTGCTCTATTTGAAATAATGGATAATGGCGTAGGTGAGTTGTCAATTAACCTTTTCGATGCTAGCCGTCACGCGTTATAATTGATTTGGATTGTGTTACGTTCACCAAAAAGTTTGGACATTGTCATAGAATTTCTGTACAAATGTACTGACTCTAAATGAATTATTTACTTGGTTAATGTTTAGTTAGTTCTCTAAATACAAGTAAATGATTTTTTACATTAGTTAGTTGGTTGAAGCTTTTCTTGCTGCTGTTAAGAGTCAGCTAACTAAAGAAATCTACCTAAATTTTCTCTTTATATTCAGTGAATTTGTATGGGAATCCCAGAAAAATGTCTGAACTTTTTGATGACCATAACACAATCTAAGCTAGCGCCAAAGAGGTGAATACAATGTACAAGCTGGATGAGAGATTGACACTTGTCTCTCAAAAAGAAAAAAATTACACAAAAACATGCTACTTTCCTAAAGAGGGGTTTCATGCCAACCAGCATGTTTAAGGGCAAGAACATTGCTTAGTTTCTGCATAAAAAAAAGATTTTATGATTTTATATCCCAGAGAAAAAAATCATATTGTTTGTCATAAAGGTGCACACCTATTAATTTGGGATACCTGTGGTTTTGCAGCACATTTTGTTCTCCCTCTACCAACTCTGTTACTCTCACTATGCCACTGTTATTGAGTACAGTGATGAACTAGTGGATCAATATGTCAAAACCACAGGTTCTCAGTTTAAAGTATAAAACATTTTAAACACTTTTTAAATAGTCTATAAAGTATGTTCTAAGGATCAATTCTCACTTATTAAAAAAATTAAACAAACCATTACTCGGAACAATACTACTTTTTACAGTTCCATTCAGTGACCACAAATAATAGTTTCTAACCTAGGCTGGAATTTCTGCGCTTAGCAACACTACAGTTTATTATGCGCGGTAACTCCAGCTTTGGCTTGGAACTATTATTTGTGGTCACTGAATGGAAATGTAAAAAGGAGTACTGTTTTTGGCATGTAAATAAGAACCCGTTAAGAACCTTCTCCGCCTGATTTCTCCCAATTCATTTATTTACATAACTTTATCCATGTCAATTATCTAAGTTCCTAAGCTATCATGGAAGGGGTAAGCACAACAGAATTTGGCTCCAAATTAAGTGTACCCTAACAAAAATTTAAATTATAATAACAACAAAAAAATACGAATAATGATAAACTCTAAGTGAAAAAATCGAGTGAAGATTTGCCAGTTATACTTACCTGACTTTGGGGAAGATGTAGACTCTTACCCAGTCGCCTCTTGTCTTATTGATCTCAAGCTGTGGTTAATGGGAAGGATTTATTGGTTCGCGGGGCATCAAGGGAAGGAAGAGAAGAGCGAAGCCACTTTTTCTCTCTCCTTCCCAAAAGCCAGCGCGCGCATCAAAAAAGCTTGAGTGACGACTGAGTACAGGTCTGGGAAAGTTACTGGTTCTTACTGTATTCATTTATTAACATTTTTTTCTTAAAGAACGTAAACTTCGTCGTAATGAGTTTCCACATAACTTGTACATCAGACGTTACACAGAAACTTCTGATGCATGTCTTACGATAAGAAAATGGATCTTTACGCTATCGCGGGTGAGTGTATATCTTGCTATGCATTCTCTATTCTCTGGTTTTATTTTTCCTCGTCTTCTTATCATAAATTTCTTTATAGAACGAATTCTGATACAGCTCTTGGGTGTTTTCCATTTATAAACGAATCCATCTAGCCTGCTTTTCAGATCTGTAAGCGAAGTAAAATCGAGTTTTCAAAGCAGAATACCGTCCATCCGGTTGAAAATCCGTTAGCTACCATGGCCTATATATAGGTATAACTAGCTAAAACTAGTGTGAGCTGCGTCGGTGTTTCTAATGAAACAGTAATGATGAAAAGGTAAATTATACACCGTGAAAAGATGAAAAAACTTACTGACGTTTCGGACGCTAGTCCTTCGTCGGAGTAAAAGAGAAAGAAGTGGTAGAAAGGAGTGTATATATGATAGAATAAGACATATTCTATCATATATACACTCCTTTCTACCACTTCTTTCTCTTTTACTCCGACGAAGGACTAGCGTCCGAAACGTCAGTAAGTTTTTTCATCTTTTCACGGTGTATAATTTACCTTTTCATCATTACTGGCCTATATATAATAAGAAAAGGGCGGGAAACTTTGATCTCCGACATGTGACACGCGTCTATCCAAATAACCAAAAAGAGCGGGAAAAGTGGGTTACATCGACGATTATATCAATGAAAGACCGCGTTTCTTTTCCAGAACTTTCCGATCAGTTGGAATTTTCGATTTTTCTCGGTAAATGTTAAGCACCCCTGGTTTTGAACAAGCTTCTCTTGCCTCTCTTTGCTGTGAAAACCAGCGCACATAAGGATTGAAGGATTACCATAAGGTTAAAGAAATGACGTAGAAAAAGATAGGATAACAAGGGAAGGAATGAAAGTAATCATTTCCCTCTCCCACCTTCCTACTGACTTATAGCCAGTTAAACTATCCCGTCCACATTCTCCAGCTACTTATGCTATCCAGCTCAACCGGAAAAGTGTAGTTCCTTCGTTTAATATTAGCTGATGTCGTTCATAGCAATAATGCAGATCATAGTTGTATTTGACCTGTTTACTTTCTATTTCACAGGAAGTTGCTATGGATAGTGATGAAGTGGCATTAAATCTCTTGTATCATCAGGTAGAGTTTTAGTGAATTTTTTCCCCTTGTGATTATAAAAACTGCTAATTTTCTTATAAATGTTCATTGGTGTAATTCAAGAACTGGTTTAACATTTTGAGCATCATCGTTGTTAGATACCCACTAGTAGTGGTATGCCGTCAGTTAACAAAGGGATCAGTGGAAGTTTTCGCAGTAAAAGACGTCCAATATAGAAGGGTTCGAAAGTAACTTAAAGCCATGTATATGATTGTGTTCAATCACCCCCACCGTAGGAATAATAAATAGGACTCGCGTGATAGTAACTCAAACAGAGATGATAGCCCACCAAGCAGGGTCTGAGTCATTAGATTGCCCGGCGTTACGGGAAAAATATATAGAGGGCCACACCGTACGGTGACAATTTTGACTTAAAAATGTAGTTTACCTGTGTACATAGTTTACCTGTTAATCTTAAAGGATATTAGTTATTGGTTATACAACAGGCTCGGAAACCAATAAGAAATTGACCCAGGAAGGCGGGTTATTCCTAGCCACGACGATACGAAAGAAAATTCAACCCGGTTAGAAGGGTTACCCCTATTAAACAGACCAGTTTACCACTAGAGGTAACAACCTGGATTGGCTCGTAAAGGCGTTAAAATATACAAGAGAGAACATGTGGAAGCTAGGGTACTCATATTACTAGGATTACCCCTTGTAAAGAGGCTTTAAGACACTCGCAAAGACGGGAAAATGCGGCTTGGTAGAAAGGTGTGTATATTGAGATTTCTCAATTCTTTCTTCTGGAATAGCATGAAAATGTGACATTGGAAAAATTGCTTCATCAAGAAAAGGGGGTTCGAGTAGGAAGTAGCGAAAATAAAACAACCCATACCCCAGGGTAAATGCGGATACATTGGAGTAAAACTTGGAAAGGAAATATAGGCTTTACTAGATTAGCAGCGAAAATCTTGTGTTTCCCCATCACAAAAATAATTACCGGACATGTACATTATTCAAAATTTTCCCCTGTATTTCATCAATTTATTGAAAAAAGAAAGAGGTTTTGAAAACATCGCAAGTTTTTTGTTTTTGTTCGTCACCCAAACCCCAAGGTTGGGATCCCTGTGGTGATTATTGGGTGTCGGTCAAGTCCCAAAGACTCATGGGATGTTAAAGAAACGACCGCCATGTTGGGTGAATAGCTTGCTTTCTTTGTTAGTAAAATGCCTAAAAAGGTTAAATGTTGTGTTCCTGGGTGTGGAAATAACTATAAAACGGAAGGACCACTACATTTTTATCGAATTCCAAAAGATGCAGACATCAAGAATGCTTATAGACTGCTGCTACGAAACAAGTGTGTTCGACTCGATTCTGAAAATACAAGAATTTGCTCGGCCCATTTCGAAAGCGGCCTAAAGCTCAGTCGATGCCATCTTCCCAATATATTTCCTTGGAATAATGAAGAGGATGAAAAGACAGGTGAAAAACGTAAAAATTTAGAACAAATTGCCTCGATCTTGAAGACAAAGAAAGCCAAATCCAACGTGCTATCAGACGAGCAGTTACGGGATCGTATTCAAGGCTATCAGTACCACGTTCCCTGGAGGTTTGACGGCGTCCCTTTACATCATGGAGTTGTTTCTTCTTTCAAAACGCTCGAAGAACACGAACAAAGTCGTACACAAACCGTCAATACAGCTGATATTCCAACCAGTTTGGTTGAATCAAATGAAGCGAAGCTGAATACAATTAGCTCCAACAGTCTATTCCAAACGCTTCAACAATTAGGACAAAACCGTACTCTTCAAACCAGTAGTACTGTGAATAATCAACGAGATTTGATTCAAAGAGGTGCACCGGAATACGATGAGAATATCCATAACACAGATATGCCATCACGATCTGTAAGATTCCATCCTGTTGCCACTGTCAATGTCCCTTTTACCTCCAGTCCTAATATGAATAATAATGCCATACCAAACACAGAACAAATGCCTAAAGTATCAGTCACACTTGGTACTCTTGCTACACCAATCAAACAGTCTTTATCTAATGATAACTGGCCAGTAAGATCATCCCACACATATACTAGTCCATCGAAGAGTGCTTCATCTGGACCTTCACATACATTAAACCAAATGTCATCCATGAAGGGTGGTGGAATCCAAGTCTTGCACGTTGATAGAAACTTTTTCCAACCTGGTGTAGTAACGTCCAAGCAAGATAATGATATAAGTGTTCAAATATTAAATAACTCTCATGCATCTATGGTTGATAATGTTGATCTTTCCATTCAAAACAGAAATTCATCAGCTGTAGTTGCCCAGGCACAGTTTGATTCACCTCATCCCCACAGCAATTTTTCAGCAAGAAGTGATAACCATACTAAGATATACAAAGAAATTTCCAGTCAAACGGAAGTTTCTGAGGAGGATTTTCAGCAGTTGGTCAAAAGAATGAATGGAATGCGACATGAAAACAGGAATCTGAAAGAAGAAGTTGAAACTTTACGGAAAGCATTGCAGGAATTCAACAATGTTCCACAATGTCAACAATTTGATGTCACAAAACTTGAAAATAAGGACCTAACATTTTACACAGGTTTTGACAATTTGGAGTCATTAATGATGTTTTTAAGCATTGTTAAGGAAAGTGCTAAATTATTGCCTGTCTGGGGGAAAATACTAAAAGAAAGATTATCTGGAGATCCTGAAACAGATAATTTAACTATTCTGGGAGAACTGAGCTTGTTTATAATGAAAATGAAGTTGAACCTCCATGACACTGATCTGGCTCACAGGTTTGCTGTAACAGAAAGTAAAGTCCAGTCAGTTATTTACACTTGGTTACAAATATTTTATGCTTTTTCGCCTGGGAGCCCAGTTTACCAGCAGCTACCAGAGTCAATTAAATCTGGACTGAGGGAATTTGGGATAGATTGGGAAAGGGAGTCTTTTTAAGCTGTTTACACACTACAAATCAAAGATTGGTTGAACTTATTTATTCTTTTACTACCAATGTGAAGTATACAGTGTAGGTTATTTATATAAAAAGAAAATACTATATACACATCACATTAGGACTAGTATATAAAAAAAGTTACATGGTATTGTCAATAGGAATAAGGTATTTTGTTTGTTTTTTATCAATAAATTGTAAATATTCAACAGTTATACGCAGAAGAATATTGAAAAATATATTCACCATATTCGCTGAGTCTGATGTGAATATTAATTTTGTTTTAGTATAATATATTTTATACTTGAATATCAGAAAAAAACATAAAATTAGGGAGAAAACTGTTTTAATATTATTTTTGCTTTGGCAAACCTCAGAATCACCACTCAACTAGTGATCATTGTCCAACCATTCACAGGACAAAACCACATACTCATGTCTAAAAATATACTTATTTTATATTTTATTTGAATAAGATTATTAAATTTGCTAAATTTATGTTGTACATCTGTGTATGCATTGATGTTTTCAAAATTGAATTCAAAATGTAAGACCAGTCGTAATACCCAACTTTGAAATTCTCTACTGATCAAAGTTAGCCTTGATTTTGTGTAGTCAATAATCAGCTGTGCATTCTTTACTTTCCTTTTGGAATGAGTTGTTAATTAAGAAACACTGGTTATTATGAAATATTGGAAAAGATCTATTTAATATTCAAAGACTTTTGTTAAAGAGTGGAATCATGTGATGAAGTGCAAACCTTATATTACTGAAAGAGCACAAAAACATCTATTTGGCACTAAACACATTTTTTTTAAATTGTTCCATAAAAATTAGTTACCAGTAGTACTATTTCATGGATATATAGTTTGCATTGGAACCAATTCCATAGCATTTACAAATTCCTTTTTTTTTTGTCATTTCCCAAAGGCTGCTGAAGATCTGAGGACAAGAAAAGTAAAAGTTGGAAATAAATTACAGAAGCTAAAGGAGTTGAAGGATACTGCCAAAAATTTAGAAGTAAGGAAGATATTGAAAGAATAACTCGACCCTTCAAAGCAATTTTTTTCTAACTAAACAAATTTCATTAGAGTTCATTAACTATCTTCATGGGTTTTAGGGTTTTCTCTAGATGTTCTGATCTACTCCCTCTGCAAAACCTAGCTAGCTATGCCCTAGCTGGCTATGCCCTTCATAAGCCCAGTGCTGTTTCATGGTATAAATAATATTTGAAGGTTTAATTATTTTCATTTTTATGCCCAGTTCTGACTGACGTAGTTGGGTGTGATGCTTGTGTAAGCTTGTTTGCATTAGGTGACATGAAAAACTTGTGTTGATAAGGTGATTTTGTGCATTAAAAATAGTTCACATAATAATGTTACTAGAATTAGACTCTAAACAATTATGATAATTTTCTTTTGTATTTTAAAAAAACTAGTACTAACTAAATTTTTCTTTCACAGATTAAATAAACTTGTAAGGAGGGAGGGGTGGTAGCATCGATACCATCGGGACTTCTTATTTAGTGTTTCAGTCACTGCTTCGTGGACTGAAAACTGTAGAACCGAGGGGTGGGAATATGTTAGATAAACCAGTAATAAATATAATATGTATTTCATCTGCAGTACCTTAACATAGCAAGAACACTGGAGGGATATGGTACTGTGACATTCCCACACTGTCCTTGTGATGCACGTAAAACAGGTCATGTGATCGTAGCTATAAGTATAAAGAATTTTCAAATGAATGCCTGTACAGATCAAGGAGAAATTGAGGTACAGTTACTGTAACAGCAAATGTATTTGTTTAAATTAAAATAATGACAACAATTTTATTTGCTCCATATAAATAAAAAGCATTCTTCTGATTCTCACCCCTCCCCCCATGAGTTGTACCCGGAGGTCCAGTGTCTTGTGAAACCTGTCAATTGCTTCTCAGTAGCACAACAAAAGTCCACAAGCTTGGCATTTAATCCGAGGAGTGATTGTCCAGCTGTTTGCTTAGAAGTGTACTTGTTCCATTGCTATTTGCAAGCAAATTTAAGAATATTAACTACTTCTTTTTCAGGCACAACAGCATGTACTTGAATGGAAAGAAATCACCCAGTTTGACTCTGATACAGAGGCGATGGCATTCTGTTTTGAGTATGCCAAGGGTGGAAAAACAAGATGGGTTAAAATTTACTCAGAATTTGTAAGTAAACTATAATATGATAAAGGTTGTGAAACATTCTGTCCAATTATTTATTCCTGTGGCATCTTCTTCATTTCAGTATGAATACATGACAGAATGTGTGCAAAGAGTAATGCAAGAAATTGAGTGGAATGAAAATGTAAGTTCTGGCTTGTAATTGTAACATTTTATTTTGATAATAGTTGGCAAATTAACATCACAATGCTAATGTTTGTAAACACCAACTAGTGCTATAAATTATTCCACTAGCCGGTCAGATTTAACCTTTGGATAGTAAGAGCGTCTACTTGTTGTACTACCATAAGCCCCCTAAAAGTACTTCTAAAAGCAATTTAAAAATAATAATTTGAATAATTATTTATCATTTCGATTGAATGAAAAGACCCCTTTGGTATAATCTTTAATTATTAATATCTGTGACATGTAGGATGGGATTTCACCGGATGTGGCTGTGCTGCCAGAGGAATCTAAAGCAACAGAACAACCAAAAGAAGAAGCTACAATAAAGGTTATACTATTCTTACTAATTACTGACAGTGCTTAGTACAGTCATATATAGAAGCCTTATTTTAGTCAAAATTAATATCCTTTTACTAATGGGGGCGTCAGGAGCTTGCATAATTGACCATTGGAAACTACTTATAATTAATATCTCCATAAATATAATATATTCTGCAGTAGTTTGCATTCACTTTGATATGATAGAGGTTTTGCACTGTCTATATCTTTGTGGCAGCCATGTTAGATGGAAGGAACTAATCGTTTTACATGAGAATTTATGAAATTGAGAGGAAAAAGACTTTATGTCATCAACATGCATGGCCGCCGGCACATGATGGTGTAGTGCAAAACTAGTTCTCTGCAAAAAATAAAGCTTTGTAAGACTACGCCTTTTAGTTTGGTTTTAATAATTACTTCATGTCAAGAATGGGGAAATGTGGGCAAGAGTCTGGTTATTTTCCAATGAAAAGTGGGGTGACCCTCCCCCAATGCCTTTTTAAAGATTCAAGAATCCTTAAAGATGGAAATTTGCTACTAAACAATTCATGGGGAGGGCTTTTCATTGGTGGATGCAGGTTTCTATAATTATATTTTTTTATTTTAATTTTTTTCCCTTTACAGCATAACAAGCCATCAAGTCCATCAAGAACCAGAGCTAAATCAGGAAAATCAACAAAATTACTACCCACAAAGCAAGCAGAGGTCTTTAGTGGTGCAATTGAAGATGACGATTTGTAAATGAAATTAGATTATTATCACATTTGTAGAGATTTGCATTATTTCATGCTATAACTAATATACTATTATTTAGAATGACTATGATCACTGTCAGTGGTAGATCAGCATATTATTATAATATATCCCTCAGAATGACAGAGCATAAAAACGGCAAGTCTGCCTGCTTTTGCATTTTTTTCTTTATCTCTCATTCATGCTAAAAAACGTTTAGTTCGTGTCTCTGTGCTTTAAACTTTTCACAAAATTCTGCTAACCTCTAGCAATACTACTTGGAGGTATTAGCAAAAATGTTAGTTTTTGTGCTGATCAAAATATCATCCCTCCCAACGTTCAAGGCGTTATATCTCCAATACACATTCCTTAAATTTCCCCAAATTTTAGTATTTTGTTAATCAGCCCCAAAAGAGCCTGTTTATGAAATATAAAGCTTATTAACGCATAAATGTTGAAATTAGAACCCGTTTTTCTGCCCTGTCCCTCAGAATATTAGTATATATTAAAGAGTAAATATTAGCCTTGCCTATGCACATATATGCTTACATTTTATAAACCCCAGATGTTTATTTTTTAAATTTGGACTCTGTGTGTAAGGAGACCCTGAAGAAGGAAAGAGTGGAATCAAGAAAGGAAAAAAGTTGATTTTAACCTTGGAAATTAGCATTAATTACGCCATTATGTTAAATTTGATAACGATGGCAATGGCATTTTACGCTACTTGGGTAGGCTTATGAAATTTCCTCTTTCTCACTTTAATTTAGCAGACTTTGAGCACTGTTTAACTAGTGAGGAATATTTTATCTGGTTTTGAAACCGTGAGGCGTAGCCAAGTGTTTTTTGACCCAATAAAACATGATCTGTGAGTGTATTGAACTGCTTTGAAAACTTATGCATATTTCACAAACTTTTGGTTGAATAAGAGCCATCTTATACGTCATGAACATGTTTGTACATCAATGTCATGTCATACACAATTGAGTCCAAAAAAAGGCTCCCAAAAGTTGAAGACAGCATGCTCAACTCTAGGCAGGTGCACTACATGTAGTTGATGAGGTTACCAACAGTTTGTGTTGGGATGCAGGCTAATATGCACATGGTCGCTCCATCTGGTTCAGACTTATTCATGACAAAAAGATGTCCAATTGAAAGATCTTGAAATGTTGTCCATATTGGAACAGAACTTTAGCTCAAATCCAACCTTACAGGGCAAGAGTATAATTTAATTTATTCACAATCATACTTCTACACACTGGCTTTTGTATGTTAAATTGAAAATGCATTGGGGGTTGGCTTTGTGGCCCATGAGAAAAAATGGTCTGCATTTAATAGTAGCACAGCTTGCTAGTAATGCAAAGACTATTATTATTATTAATAATTGATGTCAATAATAGTTATATCTATTAATGCAATAGAAAATAAAGAAAATAATTGTCCACTAAAATATATATATAATTATATTATGTGGTGCTCTGCAAACATTCAGGGTTGTATTGTGCCTTTTAAAACCCAAACGCATCATGTCAGAAGTTTAATTTAGTAGTCTATGTTCCACCAAGTGACGGCAGCCATGTTAAATGGCAGGAACAATACAGTCGTTTTAAACGAGGGAAAAATTCCTGAGCAAAATAGATTTTGTTCTGCCATCTAACCACATGATGGTGCAAAAGCTCTATTGAAACACATAATTCATTGTTCAAAGAATCGATGTTTTGTTACCATAATGCAGTATTAAATTTCATTTGCAGTGTACATAATTATATTAATAGTACTAGTATTTGCTGGGAGGCACATTAAATAAGTAATACCAGTCAAACAAGTTAAAAAAGTATTGAAAACTGAGGTGACCATAGATTGAAGTGTCATTATGAGAATAGTAAGAAGACAATTAGTGCTAATTAATTGAACAAAAGAATAAAGTTTGCTAAGGATTCTGGTTGTTGAAGTTAATAATGCCATAATGCAATGTCCTATTCTCAGAATAAGACTTTTCAGGAAAAAAGTTCTAATTAATAAGCCTGAAGCGAGATGACATTTTACCCTCATCTCTAGACCATAATCCTTCTCACACTGCTTTTGTTCTTTAATTATGACTATTGTTCCTGTGTTCTCTAAGGAATCAAAAATTTTAATATGAAAGAATTTTAAAAACTATTATGGCATAGAGTCGGGGGTAAAACGTCATCTCGCTTCAGGCTTATTGAAATTATTTAATTAAGAGAGATCTACAGCATAATTTTACCCTTTCCTGTGGTAGATTAAAGAAGTGAAGGAACTAGACTTCCCACAAATCCACACCTCAATTTGTCTATGGTAAAACTCCACCACTATACTACTCTTCCCAGTAAACCGAGAAAGTTGTGATTTTTTAATCGCCTTCGTAGTGTCTGTTATGTTATCCGCAAGTACATTTCAAATCGACCACGTTGCCAATGTTGTACCACGAGGGCAAGTTTTTTACAACGTGATTGAAATTTGACTGAATTTTGATCATGTGGTGTAAAAAACTTGTCCTCGTGGTACAACATTGGCATCACATGGTCAATTTGAAATGTACTTGCGGATAACATAACAGACGCTACAAAGGTGATTAAAAAAATCACAACTTTCTCGGTCTAATGGGAAGAGTAGTAGACTGCTGACAGATAAAGTAGCGAATTGACTACTTCAACAATATGATGGCTATCTTGCCAGGGGGCAAAACTAAGCAAAGATGACAAAATGATATATTTCTTGCTTTTGTGGGTAAAGGCGATTGATGTGCCATTTTAATCCATCTTTTGTTGTATTCCCCAGGCTGTAGTGAGCTGTTAAAATCAATCACTCTTACTAACTGTAACAAAGCTATAATTGCCCCCTGGATGCCACACTATAGGTACCTTGCGAACCAACATTGCTGCTGTATTGTCAAAGTAGTCCATTGAAGCCAACCTTTTCATAGAGTAATGCTGAGTAACTGAATTGATAAAGTTTTCCTGTTCCTGTCTCCCAATCAGGGATATCCATAAATGCATGTTTTTAGCTGAGCTAAGCAGTTTTTAGTACTGATTGTAGATGTTGCAGAAAATAATGATAATAATGTTTAGACAGTTTATTTATATTTTTGGCAGAACAAATATTAAATTTTGGTGAAGGAAATATTGTTCTTTTTTTTTCCATTTGGCAGTTTATTTGCCAGTTAATAGTAAAACTTGACCTGCATCTTGACTTTTCAATGGCAGATTACTATTCCAAGCCCTGCTATTGTGTACGTCTTCTCACTGACAGTATATGCCATTAGTCTACTGTGTGCTACAAAATAAATCTCATATCTAACTTTGTAAAATTGATCAAGGCACTGGTATAATAGATGTTTTGTCAAGTATGCATAGGGCTCACAGCAGGGTAGCCTAAATTATCAAAAGCTTACATCAATGTCATTCAGAACCTTGAACAATTTATTTTGTCCTAATATAATAATTTATTCAGCAACACTGGCTTTAGTTATAGCACTAGAACTATAGTGTCAAGCAATACTGCACTTTAGTGTACAAAATTTAATAGACTCAGATGTCAAGCCACTGGGGTTTCTCTTCTCACACCTGAGATATTCTCTGCAAAAAACCCAACAGCTGGAAATCTGAGTCTAGTATAGAAACATCACAATAAGTTCATATTAAGTCCATTTTTGTATTATTTTCTTTTCCCATTAAAGTCCTGTGATAGCTGTACATAAATAAACTTTGTGATTTTTAGAACAAGGAAGTATAAAACACACTGAACAATCAGTGCTCCAAAGCCCCTGTAAAATCCCAGAATGCCTTCTTCACGCCAGATAGTGCGGAAACAGTCCATCATACCAATATAATTTGTACTTAACGGCACTACATCATAACCGTTATCCAAATCATCAATTATGGTTCTTGTGCCTTGTACATATAGCCGATTAAGTACTGTACTAAATGGGTATAACACCAGGTTAGGGACGGCAAATGCCATAAAATTTGCTGCAAGTTCTGGATAGTAGCACTGGGTCATATCATTTGGGGGCTGAGGTTCATCACTTGATGATGGGATTTCCTTTTGAGAGCCTGTTGGAATGAGGCCCACTTCACGCATGGAACGAAGAACCCAGTGCTGGACACATGTTTCAACGATATAATGAATAAGGCCATATAGCACTGTTGGTAATCCTATTGTCCACATGGGAAGGAGACGACCGTGCCGACCAGATGAACGATTCCAGCCAACAAATCTGTAAAGACTATCTTTGAGTGTGTCCAGTGCACTATGGCCTGCTTTAATGTGATCAGTCTGCAAAGGGAAAATAAATTAATTCTTGCAGTGCTGGCAGACCTTTGGGCAGCACTTTTAGAATTATATATGCTTTTAAATGAATAGGTTATGGTACTGAGTCAGAGAAAATAAACTTTATCCCAATTAATAATTTTCTTGTGCAAAAAAAATTTAAAAAAATAAAAAGGAAGGAAGGAAGGAAGGAAGGAAGGAAGGAAGGAAGGAAGGAAGGAAGGAAGAAAGAAAGGCTCACTGCATCTTTGGTTGATATATAATAAAAACGTTTCTGTGAACTTCCACTACTTGTGCATGCTTCAAGGATGGTAAGGGGTATTTGCATGAAATCGTGATTTTTGAAACCTTTCTGTGATCTGTGATGAGGAAAAACTATTTTCCATTTTTCCTGATTGTAAGCATGTTCTAAAATTCAAGAAACTTTACACTTATTAATTCTAGTGAACTAAACTTAAATTCTATTTGTTGTAAACTGTGTGGAGACCCCCCTTTACTGCCCCTGATGCTTACACCTTCAGCTTTGAAAGTACTGAATAGTACTAGATAGTTTTACACCAGAGTATTTTGGCAAATAACAGTATGAAGCTTTATACTGTACCTTGACCGTTTCAACCAAACTTGCTGCTGCAATGGGCATGCTCACTATTAGACCCAAGCTGAAATGAATTAACCAAGAATATAACCATGTGTATTCAATTGAACTAAACAAATCATTCAAGACATCTAGTATTGACAGACAAAAAACAAAAACACTAAACAAACAAAAAAAACCTGAATGCGATGTAAAGCAAAGCACATTACACAACTACCACCAGCTGCTCAGATTTTGGTGTAATACTCTCTTTGCAATGTTCTACCACCTAACCTGTACGTCAAAACGCTGAGCGCAATCAACATCAACCATAATTAGTCCCAATTACTTTGGGAAAGTACGGGTAGCATAGTGGTGAGAGTATGCACCTCTCACCAAGGCCACCCAAGTTGAGTCAGACACATGGGGCATGGTGTCATATTTGAGTAAATTGTTCGTTGGTCCTATCCTGTGCTTTGAGGGTATTGTAAATTAATAATCATAATTTGGTTTGCACTCTACTGCTAAGAAACTATGGCAAGTTTTTTCAAACCTTTTAAGTAGCAAATGAGCTCCAACTTCTCTAACAGATGTTTCTTGGGTGGGTTTTTCTCTGAATAAATAAAAAATTGGAGTTCAAAATTTTCATAAAGACTAAACATTACAATGATCATAGTTTTTTTAATAGAATTTCTATCAGTAAAGTTTAACTTACTTTGGTAGTTGAGTTAAGGTGCTCAAAGCTGCCTCACTAAAGAAGTTCACAGCACAAACAATGTAGGTACTGCCATACCCTTTCCAAAGGGAGCTCAGGCCCTAAAAAGTTTATATTGTATGGTATCAAATAATTTGTAATGCCAACAAGGGATTAGAGCATACGGCAGATTGATTGATCATCAATTTTTACTGGCTACAGTTTACTGTGCACGATATTTTACAATCCTCTTAATGCATTATATAAATTAAAAATTCTTCAAGTTGGGGTATTGCGCAAGCCCAGCCACCTTATTTAATACACTCTTAATGACCCTAAAATAAACAGAAAATCAAGACAAAAATTTGCTGTCTAATATGTGACAGAAGGCCAGCTTTTTAGGTTGAAAGGCTATGAGATGACAACAGTTATCAGCTAAAGTAACTGAAGCTGGTCGTTCATACCTGTTTTCTTTCCAGCCTTGTCATGATTTGAAAAACTGTGAAGGGTGAGAGATGGAAGCTTGTGGCATTATTGTTGACCTGACACTGACGACCAAATACAACAAATGGATGTGATATTGCTTGAGCAGCAAGCATGCTAACAAAGAAGAAAAAACATTATACGGTAAGCAAACACAGAAGAAGCTCAAAGAATAAAACCTTTTTCATGCAGTAGCTGATGCACAGCTGTATTATTCCAAAGATTGTCAATTATTGGGAAACATTTAATATGATACAGGGCTGTATGCCTTAAACATGTATATTGTTGGCTAATATTCAATTTGACAAAAATTGTTACAATTTAATACCTCTATTCAGAAGTTAAAGTGAAAGATGTTTCATGTGTTATATCATGATTTACTAGTGTTCTTCGGTTTTGTTTTGTTATATTTATAAAAATGACAAATAATAATAAAAAATGTTAAAAAAAGTGTTATATCAAAAACATGTTTAGCTTGTCCGACATAGCAACAGTAACTAGGGAGGTAGAACAATGAATGTGGGAGCGGTCTATATTTCACAAGGGTGGTTGAATATTAAGAAACATTTTGTCTTATTTAAATTAATTTCATTTGTTATTTACCTGCCAGCCCCAACAGCAAATCCTGTGATCCTCTGTGCATTTTCTGAAAAAAAAATCAATCTTGATGAACTAAAGTCCAAGTGCCCTGCCATGCTGCTAGTTATCACACCAAAGGAGGGGTGGCAGGGCTGTCAACCTCCAAGATATTCAAATCTGGAGAATTGATAGATAAGGGACGTGACGTCACAGCGGGAAAAAGCCAGCGGAAAGACGTCATTTGCTTTGTAACATTTGATGTGATTGGTTTATTTCTGACCAATCAGCTGATTATCGCTCATATTACAATGGCCTGCTTGCAAGAACAGTTTACAAAGAATGTTTTGATTTTGTTAGCGATGCAAAATAACACAAACAACACAAAATAATTGGAATTTTATTGTTGTGAAAGTCGAGTCTCACAAGAAATGGTCAGCTTCAGGGATTATCCAGGAGATTTGGGACTAATCTGGAGACCGGGAGATACGGTCCAAAATTTGGAGACTCTCAGTTTATCCACAGGAGAATTGACAGCCCTGGGGTTGGTTGGATGTCGGGGGTATAAGGGCACATTCAAACTTGACTGACCAGTGCAAAGTATAACGGATTTTTTTAGTTTCCATAAGCTAATGTTGAAGATCAATATTATTCTTCTGGATTAATTTTACTCATTTAATTTCCCTACCATATTCATCTCACCGCATATTACTTTAAAAAAATAGTTTTTCTGTAAGATTTTTTAAATGTCAAAACACAGAGCGATGTACTGTAACCATTGCCAAAATGTGTAACATGATCAAGAAACAGTAATTCATGACCAGTGACGGGTGAAACATTTCACGAGAGCTGTTCTTGATGGAAGAAAGAACGGAAAACTAAAATAACAGCAAAATTCTCTGTCACTTCAATTTGCCGCCAAGCACTGCACCGGTCGTGAATTAATATGACCGTTCATCCAAAGAAAAATAAGCTTTTCACAGTCTGATTTGCAGCCTTTTTGGTTGATTTTGGGGTCAAAAAAATTGGCGCTCAATCTTACAGCGCAAATGCTCACCTATTTTGTATTCTTTTGGAGTCTTTGAGGCAATAGAATGTAATACATTGTCTTCAGCTTGTGAGGAGGTATTAGGATCGGCCATATTTGATGGTGTATGGGGTTGTTTTTGACGTGCAATATCCACCCCTGGTAGACGATCATACACCATATTGACCTGGTGAGCCTGCTAGATCAGCGGATGGTCCTAACAAAAACACAGGTATCCCATTCTTTAAGACCAAAATCCCTTATTATTATTTGATCTTCAATTTTCATTCATTTTAATTAATTTTGGCAAAAAATATTTTGAGTAAATATATTCTAGTGTTTAGTAATTTTTGAAACTTATCGATAGAAAATAATTTCAACCAGGGAAATTCTACTTTTTGCAAACCTTGCTTGCCAGCATCGATCAACGCGATAACAATAACTAATTCATTAAACTTTAGATTCAAATAAACCAAAAAAATATTCTTATACTAATATTTTAATATATATATTTATGCACTGCCTAAAAGCGGAGCTCCCGATACGGAAGTCACAGGGGAGAACAATTTGAATGAAACTAAGTGAAAGGTAAAAATAAGATCGGGGAAAAAATCTTCAGTTATTTTTTATTCGAGATGAAGGTAATTTCTCCCATAATAAAAACCATGCAGTGAAATCGAATCGAAATGCACTACATTGTTTTTGTTTTGTTTTGTTTTGTTTATTTTTTGCGCGAGTACATACTCTCCCACTTAGGAATTTTGTACACAACTCACCAATACCCCCAGGGGCTAAAAAATTGTGTTGTTATCTTTCGGTATTTCTATACGTAATAAAAGGTGTAAAACGTCTTTTACAAAAGTTTAAATAGCGGGATTTACATTTATGTGTACCCGGATGTTGCAACGCGTTGACATTCCCGCCAAAAAAAGATAATCTAACCAGCCAATCGGGATTCTTGTGTACACGCCCGGACGGACGGATGGACGGACGGATGGACGGAAGTGACGTCAGCCATGCCATGAAAAATCAACTCGATAGTTTACCATGCATTTTTTCTTAGGTATGGTGCTCCGCTCGCGCGGGCCAAAGCTCCGCTATGATACATGAAAACTACAACAAAATATCAATAATGCTTACTGTAAGTATATTAAAAATTTACAAAGTTTTTTGAATATAAAGTATATTGAATTATGTACAAAATCGGAAAGATTTAATTAATTTATTATTATATATATTTATTATTATTATTTTTTAATCTGAAGCTTTAATGTAGCATAAAATTTAACTAACTACTGAACTGCTGGTTAATCATAATCTGAGCCACAAAATCTACGTGTCCTAAACTGACAGAACTCAAAATATGTTCTCCTGTAATCATATCTTCACATATTTTTTGCTTTTCATAAGCTTAACTAAGTCTGTAGTCTCTTTTGCAGCCGTTCTTAGTTCTTAGGGATCTTTGGACCGATACTTAGAACGCTACTAAGTGTCAACACCGCGGTCAAATGTCTGCGCATGCGTAGCACCATGTTAAGGCGCGCCATATTTTTATTTGTAAACATTAGTATATTGTCGGACGGATGAGTTCAAAGTTGATTTATAAGAAATTCCCTGGATATTTAAGCTCAATATTTTCCGTATATACTCTCTGTCATACCCTCAAACTATTCTCGGTTTACACTTTTTTTATTCGTTTTACATTTTGAGAAAAACGCAATTAAAGTTTTCTCCTTCGTGGTTTTAGTAATAATCGCTACGAGTGTCAGCTTTGTGTGTAGCTATGGTTGTGAAAAAGCACCAAAAAGTCGGTCCCATAAAGATAACTGCCCTTCAGGAATTCTTTTCAAGGTTAACTCGAAGTTAGCAAGGGCTGGACAAATTCCAGAAAATTCTAGTCTGTCGAAGGCACAAAAATGAGATAGAAAAGGAATAGCTACAATCGCTGCTCTTTTCCTTGCGACCAGCATTCTACAACTTTAGTCCCGATACCTTCAAGACTTTTTCCTGCAATTGATGAGCATGGAAAAGGAAAAAAATAAACCAGGAACTATGTGGTGTACGAAGTGTAGAAAAGTCGTAGTTAATAGTTAACTGATTCAGTTTTCCCTGAAGATAGGTTTGTAACCCGAAAGCTCGGAGCAGGAATATAAAACTAAAAAACGTGGATAAAACAAAAAAATGCTGTTATTTGAAGGAGGCAGTCTGATGGCCATGCTTGTCATTTTTGAAGCAGAGTACCCTGGTGGTAATTGTTATAATGTGTTATAAATGATGCATCATAGCAGGGTACTCTCCTTCAAAAATGACAAGCATGGCCATCAGAAATGATCTGATTTCACTACTGTTTTTTATTAACTTTGGTTTTTACTGGTGTTCAATTTTCTTTAAAAAGAAAATTCTTTTGAGAATCTTGTGGAAGCATTTCAACTTGCATTGTACCACCACAATGATGAAGAAGATTACACACTGTACAACCCTGCTTTGATGAAAGACTTTGTAGATGAACATTCTCCTGGACTATTTGATATGATCCTAAATTCTATAATAAAACCTGAAACCAGCAAAGAAAGATGGTACCTTCAAGAACAGAGAACTGTTGTTCTTCTCCATATCATTGCTTACTTCAGGTAGTAAATATTTACATTTTTTTCATGTCTAAAATATTCCTTTTACAATGAAGTGTTCAATTTCAATTTTACTATTATTTTAATAGATTAAAAAAACTTCCCAATAGACCCCTGCACAGTTTCCTGCGTCATCTTGAAAGGTAGCCGTGCCTTTGCATCGAAGCGAGATGAACGGTGAGCTTGAACAATTATTCACGTCTCTATCATTGCAAGCTCACCGTTCGTCTCGCTTCGATGCAAAGGCACGGCTACCTTTCAAGATGGCGCAGGGAATTGTGAAGGGGACTATTGCAAAAAGACATAGGAACTTTTTTGAATAACCATGGAACATCGGGCCTGTGCTGGGTATAGCTCCAAGAACTGTAGATTGCCACAATGGTCAACTACAGAAGGACTACCCCACTCTCCTGCATAGCAATGTTCAAAATGCTACTAAAGTTTGTTTTTCTTTTTTCTTTAGATAAATCAATCTTATATTAATTTTATCTCCTAATTTTTTTCTATTTGACTGTTTACAGAAACATTCCTTTATGATGCTCTTACTTGATGATTTTCACAATATCTATACCATTAGATTACCAGACACCAGCCTCAAACTGTCTCTTGCCACCCACATGGTCTCCTCTCTTTTAGAAATCCAACCTACTATTCCAGCTATTTGCCTATCTCTTGAAAAGGACAACATTCACTCTACACCTAATATAGTCATATAGTCTTTTACTCCGACGAAGGACTAGCGTCTGAAACATCAGAAGGTTATTTTATCTTTTCACAGTGTATAATTTACCTTTTTACCATTACTATAGTCATAAATGGTATATCTAGAAAATTTATATAAAGAAACATTGTCCTCACTGCTCTCAGCCACTCATGAACAAATTGGATAAACTGACAAATTCTTTTAACACATCTCTTCTTTTGCCTACACGTACATCTAACAGTATCAATAATATAAGTAATAATGAGGAAAATGAAGACAGTCCAGATAAAGATTCCAGATATAAACAGTCATGGCCCTGACTATTATGAATCCACAGATTGGAAGAACCATGTTGAAACAGTTTTAAATACATTTTCTGTCCCTCAACCTTCAAGAAGCTCAAATTCAAGTGCAAACTCTTCTGGCTCTCTATCTGGCCAAGGAATTCATCATGTATTATCTGTTTCAACTCAATATGGAAAGTTCTGGTTATTTGAAAAGCAGATATCACAGTCCACACTTAATGGAAGAAATGGCTTAACAGCATGTACTTTCATCAATATCATTCTTTCAAAGTGTTATATAGCAAACAGAATAGTTTAACCAATCCCTGACCAAACGATGTCAATATTGTGGCAAATGGTAATCACATCCTGTATCGCAAAGGGCAACAACATACATGATCAAGCTACTGGTGGGCGCCCAATTCACTTTTATGTATCTGAGGCAGTGATATACATCTGTCTAATCATTCATTTCAAGGAATTACTGTTGATGATTCTTTTGATGTGGATTTTATTAATACTTTAAAAAGTCATTAATCATTCATGAAGGAAACAATAGAAATCATGACCATGAAGGAGGTTTTATATCTGATATAGATTCGTCTTCATTTGCATAAACTTTAACTTGGATTTTCTCTATCAAACTTGGTTCATTTTGTAAAGTTTTCGGTCCAATATGAGAACTTACATCGTGAGTTTTTAAAGCCGTTCAGTAAACTTGCAGATCATGTTTTATCGGGTATAAAACCACTCGGCTACGCCTCATGTTTTATACCCGATAAAACACTCCTGCTCGTTTATTAAACATTACAAATCCAGCTGTCCCACAGTCTTCACTGGCATACTTTTTGCAAAGACTTGTTCAAGAACCCAATATAGCAGCCATCATTATCATCAATGGCTAAATGTCTGTGTGTTTAATTGGCCAGGCAAATAACATTCTTCTCATGGACAGTCATCTTCATGGCAACTAATTTATGGAGCATTGGTTGGTAAGACCACCCTGCAAGATTTAGATGGATTTTTCATAAATGCAAAGTCATGGCCAAGTCCAACTTCCTTTCTTGATCTCTAATTTTATTAATTGATTCAGCCATTTTGAGCGATTTATCAAGCTTTGACCAAATGAAAGGACCTATATATACCTCATACTGTGCTTCCCATATGTTATGGTGTTAAATCTTGGTATTGAGAAGTCATCTGAATTTCTAATCTCATACCTACACCATGGAAAAGGTTTGCTAAAGTTTTGATATTCTACAGTTTTAGTAAAGTTCTTGTTTGTAATTGTAAATTTATTGCTTCGTGGAGTGCTTAATTAAGAATACTTTCTATGGATTCAGTGCTGGCTCTGCAGCCTTTAAAAGTCAAGTAAACAATCTTATGTATTTGACTTCAATTTAAAAATGTTTGACAAGCATTTTCATTGACTGACGCTTCTTAGCACATAAAGGCTTAAGATAGTATATCATGTCGCAGCGGTACATATCTGCACTGTAGTACAATCGATCAATCCTGTAAAATAATTAAAGCATGATCAACTCACCTTCGGCAATCTTATATAAGATCATTTTCCTTCGGATTTCAGCAGTGTTGGTAACGTTACCTTGCATATAGGGGCGCCTTGCATATAGGGGCGCCTTGCATATAGGGGCGCCTTGCATATAGGGGCACTTTCCATAAAAGGCTATCGGTTGAGTGATATATGATATGAATTATATACCGCTGCAAGCTAAAACATAAAATATATCGAATAAGGCTGTGTTTGAATGTGAAAGATTGAAAAAAAATCGAACTAAAGCATGTGCGATTTAGAAGAATCTATCGTGTTTGAAGACCGGTTTTAGCGAGAGTGTTATTTTCGATCATTTGCCTGAATTAAAAGCACGTTAAATATCGTAACAATCATGTATTCATGGCTTTATAAACCGATCTATTGACTATTAGCCCTGATTGTATACATGATTCATTTACTAGGATCTCTTTTATAAAATATACACGCCAAAGGCGCCATTACAGACATAAACTTCATAAACCAGTCACGTAAATATATCAGAGAAATCTTGCAAAGCAAATTCGCAAAACTAACTTTACTGCTATGAAACAAACCGCTGCCGTAGTGATTTACAGGATTAAGCGGTATCAACGTGAAAGTTTCAATAGAAATTAATTCATTGTTGTAATCTACGGGCGCCCACTAACGTTACCTTGCATATAGGTTAGTAGGCGCCCCTATATGCAAGGTAACGTTAGTGGGCGCCCCTATATGCAAGGTAACGTTAGTGGGCGCCCCTATATGCAAGGTAACGTTAGTGGGCGCCCCTATATGCAAGGTAACGTTAGTGGGCGCCCCTATATGCAAGGTAACGTTTGTGGGCGCCCCTATATGCAAGGTAACGTTAGTGGGCGCCCGTAGATTACAACAATGAATTAATTTCTATTGAAACTTTCACGTTGATACCGCTTAATCCTGTAAATCACTACGGCAGCGGTTTGTTTCATAGCAGTAAAGTTAGTTTTGCGAATTTGCTTTGCAAGATTTCTCTGATATATTTACGTGACTGGTTTATGAAGTTTATGTCTGTAATGGCGCCTTTGGCGTGTATATTTTATAAAAGAGATCCTAGTAAATGAATCATGTATACAATCAGGGCTAATAGTCAATAGATCGGTTTATAAAGCCATGAATACATGATTGTTACGATATTTAACGTGCTTTTAATTCAGGCAAATGATCGAAAATAACACTCTCGCTAAAACCGGTCTTCAAGATTATGATTATGAACACGAAAGATCAGTTGTAAACGGTAGTCAATAGATCGGTTTATAAAGCCATGAATACATGATTGTTACGATATTTAACGTGCTTTTAATTCAGGCAAATGATCGAAAATAACACTCTCGCTAAAACCGGTCTTCAAACACGATAGATTCTTCTAAATCGCACATGCTTTAGTTCGATTTTTTTTCAATCTTTCACATTCAAACACAGCCTTATTCGATATATTTTATGTTTTAGCTTGCAGCGGTATATAATTCATATCATATATCACTCAACCGATAGCCTTTTATGGAAAGTGCCCCTATATGCAAGGCGCCCCTATATGCAAGGCGCCCCTATATGCAAGGCGCCCCTATATGCAAGGTAACGTTACCAACCCCCCTCTCGGATTTTCTGGTTTCCTTCAAAAAATCAATGCAATAGGAATATTCTCTGCTGTGGACATTTTGTGTAATTCACTTATCTTCCACGACATAAGAGGGAAGAAAACCACAAAACAACGTATGCAACAGGGCTGCAATCCGATAAGATCGAAGAAAACAGTTTACTCATCCAGAAAAACATGTAAGACTATCCACCATTTTGATTCTAGACCTTCACGCATGCGCAGACGTTTGTCCGCGGTGTTCTAAGTGTCTGTATTGCTATTAGGGGAGGGGAGGGGGGAACACACAGCACTAGTGCCCAGTGTTCGGGGGGAATACGTAACTCGGGGGATGGCGTTTCAACTTGACTGAACTTTTGGTTGTATCGTCGTGTACGGGAATTGTCAGGGGAATTCTATTCAAATGCAAATTTGGAGTAATCGGCTAGTAGTCGTACCCTACGATAGCATAAATTAAACTATAATAAATATTTATGTGCACATGCTAATGATACATCGTTTAAATATGACTCAAAAATGAGACCACCCAACCGAATTCGCTTCGTGGTCTAGTGGTTAGGTTTAGGGTTAGGGTTGGGGTTGGCATTGTAGTAGTCCTTTGGTGCCGAAGGTACCGAGTTCGATTCTTGGTGTCTTCACTTAATTTTTTTTCTAAGTGAGGAGAACCAAAATTTCTAAGTCTCACTCGTGTGTTCGGAAACTCTATGACGCACTTTGTTAATCCGTACACGACGATAGAACCGAACTTTTATTCGACGTTAGTGGATACTGTATGCTTTTCTCTAAAACCAACGCAATCATACTTTTTGGTAATACATACCATCGAATTCAGTACCTCGAGGCGTTGTATTCTAGTTGTATTAACTGTTTTTGCATTGTTTAAAGGCTGTCTTAATCCAGTAAGGGGAGGACGGTCGATAAAATAAGCGCTCAACATGGGCGCTGTATTGGCGTTATGCACGGCAGCACAGGTAAGATTTAACTAAATAGAAAAGCTCCCTTTAAATCGAGTATTAAGTCGGTGTTTTAGATGTTAAAGGTGTTAGTATTTGTCTCACGAATCGAACATTCAGTTTCAACATCAAAGAACAAGTGCTCGACAGAAATATATATTAAGCTTCTTATATTACTTGTTTTGTGTATCGATGTCATAAGAGTATATATTATTTCCTAGAAATATTTCTTCGCCCTACGTACTTCTGTTTGGGTTTTATAGTCCATAAATTAAATACATGGAGTAAATTTAAAAGTTATTTTAAAGAGAAGCTATAATTTATCCATCGAATTATATGGAATCGAATTAAAGCTGCTACTATTTTGAATAACTATTGTTTTGGGTTGACTATAGCTCATGTTTTCGTTAATAAAGAATGATAGTTTATATTCAACGTGGTAGAGTACAAACACTATAAGTATACACTATATGTAACATAAATACTACTAAATACTGCAAAATTATGCTAATCCTATTGTTTTCTATTGTTAGCACTATAATTAGCACTATTTACTACAAATTGTGCAAAGTGTTGCACACTTTTAGTGTTTGTACTCTAGCCATAATTCGATTTCATATATATTTCTAGTGTGCATGGTGTTGCTGTCCAGTTGCTGTTGGCTGCTGTTGTTCCTGTTGTCCCTCATGTAAAAGTTCCACGTCTACTCGTATCATGTACAGCATTTTCTTGCTTCTCGGCACTGGCGTCTCCTGTTTGATGTTGTCATCCAAAGTACAGCATGCCATGGTTGAAAATGTAAGTTGGAAATTTTCAGTATATTTTATGGCAGCCGTGTTATTTAAGGTGTGAAAAAAATTCCCTTAGAAACTTACAAAAGCAGTAGAATTTTAAAAAAAACTTCTTTTATCATGGCTTTACAGTACAATGTGCCTAGGCCATGGCCACCCTACTTATTCTTTTACAAATGCTGTTGAGTCCTTTCCCGCCAAAAGTTTTCATCAATTCAAGAGAATTTTAACAAAAGAGCCCAAAATTAGCCAGCAAAGGGAACAAAATAGGTATCACCTAGGCAAATCCCTAGCCATTATATTAAGTTTTTGTTGCAAAGAGTACCAAATAATTTTAAATGATTTTAATTGTGGTCATGCAAAGTGATTTCACATGCAAATTATGTACAAATTCTAGCTGTCTGATTAGCGAACTAGTAAAAAAATAAGTTGGGAGGCCACAGTTAGAAGCGTCAAACTGAAAATAACGGCTGGCCAGTCTCTGGTCAAATTAGTTTTAGCTCTTATGTCATCCTTCTAGCTCAACATTACTAGTCAAAATGATCGATCAGGAACAGATTTGACCTACGAATTCCAATTCCAGGCGATGCCTAGCTAGTATTTTAAATTGCTGTTCCCTAAATACAGTTAAAACTTATAGTGACAAGGGGAATTATATTTTATATCCATAGCCAAGCAATAGACCTTATTTGTGGTGTGACAATGTTTTCCCAATTCAGCGTGACAAACCTCAAGGGGAATAAACAGCTATTGTTTTAGAACTCATCAGGATATCATCGTTATTCCTTTCGTATCCTTTGGGATATTCATGAATTTTTCGAAGAGTAAAGACAAAAGAAAATGATTGCCCTGGAGGTTCGGTTCCTTACACTGAATGGGGAAAACATTGTCACACCACAAATAAGGTCTATTGTCATTTTGTTGTTCCAAAAAAATACATGCATGTACCCCAACCACAGAGGTCATTTGTAAATCAAGATCCCCTACTCCAATTTTTTTCTTTCTCTGACCAGACTTTCCTCTGGGGTTCCCAATTTCCTCCTTGGGTAGGGTATAATATGGATATTTTCTGGAACTGCACGTTCTGTCTACAATGTATAGTTCCAGAAAGTAGCCATACTTACACAACAGAGGAATTTGGAATTTCTGCCAAGAGTGGGGGATCAGAGAAAGCACAAAAATTACAGAGTTTGTATGGAAGAAAATTGGAATTTCTGGGGGTGTGGGGTGCATTAAAAGAATATCTCCATATGAGGGGGTATGGATAACTACATAATAAGGGTTTGGGGATGTTGAAAATCTATGATTTATAAAGTGGTGTATTATGAAAAGACGAGTTGCTTAAAGGGTAGAATACTGGTATACGCTCATGGGTATACACTGCACAATATGTAGCCCGCTCCCTCAGTCTAGAAATGATTAAAATTTCCTCACTTTATAGTCAGTTGCATTTATGTACTAAATCACTTTGTTGAAGGTACCATTTGGGCTGTTTGACAAAGCCTGTTCTGAGGCTGGAGCAGGAAGCAACTGTGATCAGTTGACAGGATATCTTGCTGTTTATCGTGTGTGCTTTGCTATGGCATGTTTCTTTTTTCTGTTGATGCTCATTACCATTGGTGTCAAGTCAAATAAGGACCCTAGAGGAGGAATCCATAATGGGTAACGTCATTAAGAATATATTTTTAAAATTATTCTAAAATTAAGCTTTATTTACAAGACAGCGATTAAAGGTTAATAACTGTACAGTTTACGTCAGCTGGTCATGATATATCAGTTTGTTGTGGCTGGGGGGTCTAGGGCTTAGAATAAAAGCAGCTTGGTAGACCTCCTGTCATCATTACTGCCCTTATAGTGCACTCAACAAAATTACTCGACTCTGATCGGTCGAGAGGAGTACAATTATAGTGTTAAATGTACTTCGTAGGAGTACCGAATTAAATCGCAATGGCAACACGGCCAAAACAATGTCAAAACAATGATTTTCTATCATTTTGTACTTAAAAAACATATAAATAAATTTTTAAAGCTGTAAGAACTAATCTTTTTTATGCATTTCAGTTGCACAATGGACTGAAAATCAGCTGCCAAATAGACAAAGATGAACGGCGTCGCTTCACATTTTTTAACTAAAATTTTGTTGAATGAACTATAAACAAAAAATCGCACAATCTTCCCGTACAATTTTGAATTAATAGACACTGTCTAGTAAATGCTTTTAAAGTTTCCTATACAAATTAATGTTAGGCACACTCTGTTATATATGCTGTATCTTGTTTTTTTTTCTTTCTTTTTTGCCCAATAGACCTCGGGTGTATGTTTTCCCATTTCAGACCATTTTCTCAAGAATAACTCAGATTCTTTGTTTGAGTTGTATCCATATTCACGTCTTCTTATGTGCAACTGAGTGCAACTGTAAACAAATTATTAAATGATTCTAGGGAATGGCACGTTGCCTTAAATGGGAAAACATTACACCCAAGACAAAGGTTTAACCAAAAAGATTCCAATTTTGGCTGGACTTAATTTGTCCAATGATCAGCTTGAATCCTTGTGATCTGTGTTTAGTTTTTCAATTAATTGTTTGATTAAACTTTGGATAAATGATTAAAATGAGGTTGTGTTTTGGTGTTGTTTTTCAATCATAGAGTATATTGAGCGATATATTGAGCACTACTCATAATGCATCTGTTAATTCAGTGTAGGGCAAATGATAAAGCAAACAATCTATCAATTATTTTGTTATATGGTCCATGTAGATACTGGCTGATCAAACTGCTAGCGTTGATTGGACTTTGTGTTGGTGCTTTTTATATTCCAAGAGGGGATTTTGGAGTTGGTAGGTAAAAGAAGTTATTTAGTTAACATTTTATTAAATTAAATGAACTCAATTTTACACAGACTGCATCATTTTCGTTATTTGATTTAAATAAAGTCAGGTCTATCATCACATTTAAATTCATTCCTGAGTGCATGTATTACATGTTAACCCATGTAGCTTAAGATGTCATTTTTTAAAATTAATGACAAAGTGTATCAAACAGGACAAACCTAGACCTACGTCGTAGGTGACTGAAGTTGGGGGAAAAAGGGTTTTCATGAGGAATCTCCCATTTACTAATTAAAAATGCCTTGGTGTGTTGTAATGCCTTGGGCATGCTTGGCATGTTGTTGGCAATAAAGCCCATACACA
The DNA here is from genome assembly GCA_011057435.1 of Actinia equina. Classification (NCBI taxonomy): domain Eukaryota; kingdom Metazoa; phylum Cnidaria; class Anthozoa; order Actiniaria; family Actiniidae; genus Actinia; species Actinia equina. Next base: position 210,236 of record WHPX01000492.1, on the reverse strand, counting down.
CTGCTGCTCATGTCGTAAACGTCACATACAATCCACACTAGATGGGTTAACTATAATGATTAAGTAAGTGCATTTTTAATTTTGTGTGCATACACTCATTTGAAGTGCATTTCAACAAAAAGTACTATAATGATGAAAAGGTAAATTATACACCGTGAAAAAGATGAAAAAACTTACTAAAAAAACTTACTCTTTTTCACGGTGTATAATTTACCTTTTCATCATTACTGTTTCATTAGAAACACCGACGCAGCTCACACTAGATTTAGCTAGTTATACCTTTTTAAAAAGTACTATACTAACTTTGACTTTGATTTTTTTTTTGTGAATTAGTTTGGATGTACGTTGGGTTCATTGGTGCATTCATGTTTCTACTCATCCAGGTCTTATTGCTGGTAGACTTCGCTCATACATGGAACGAGCGCTGGTAAATATTTGATTTTAAATTCAGCTTTTGAGCACTAGCCATCAATTGGTATAAACATGTTGGATTGTGTTACGGTCACCAAGAAGTTTGGACATTGTTCTTGGACTTTCTTACAAATGTTCTGACTTTTAAACAAATTATTTAGTACTTGGTTTGTTTTAATAAAGTTAGTTCTCTAAAATATACAAGAAAAATATCATTTCTCTAACTTGATTGAAGCTTTTCTTACTGCTGTTTAGAAAAGTAACCAAAGAAATCGATCTGAATTTTATTTTTCAATTCAATGAATTTGTATGTGAATTCTAGAACGATGCCCAAAATCTTTGTTGGTGTAACACAACCCAACAAGTTTTGGGCTAGCCTCAAAAGTTGTATTCATTGACAATTTATATTTTTTATGGGATTTGTTGTTTCTTACTCATAATCACTATTATATTTCACTGGGTGGCTGGGGACTTACTGGGTGGCTGAGGACTTACAGGATGGCTGGGGACTTACTGGGTGGCTGGGGGCTTACTGGGTGGCTGAGGACTTACTGAGTGGCTGGGGACTTACTGGGTGGCTGGGGATGACTATTGAGTGGTTGGGTTAGTACTATATAAAATCCTGCTTCATTTAATTATTCTAACTTACTTTTCAGGACATCGAATGCAGATGAATCAGACAACAAGTGCTGGTACATTGGTGAGCTACTGTAAAATTTAACCCTTCATTTATACACTGGGCTAGCCTCTACCCCTAAAATATGAATTGAAACATAAGCACTTTTCTGGAACAGATAAATATTTTACAATTATCAAGAAAGCTAAAAGGTTCTTTAACCAAAAAAAATGTTTAATTGATGTGCATCCTATCTCTTAGGGCTGTTTTTCTTCATGGCTTTGTTTTACTGTTTGGCTCTGACTGCATTTATCCTTGGTTATGTTTACTTCACTGAAGTGAGTTATTAATAGTATAATTATATATACAGTAATTACCATTTTTCATTAAATAATCTAGCACTTCAAAGTTTCAGGACATTCGTACTAATTAAGGGACCATTTATTTTTTATGGGCATGGAGGGGGGGAGAGGTTGCTTGTGGAAGTTATGGGCACATACAAAAATATGAAATTTTTTTTAAGGGGGGAGGGGGGGAGGGAGGGAGGGAGGGACCCCAAAAATGATTGCTACCTAAATAGAAAATGAATTTATTAAAAACATTTACCCAGTTTTAATATAAAGCAATGTAAAAAGAATTCAATTCACAAAATCCCATCAGCTCCGCCCTCATACCTGTAAAAAAAAAGAATGGTCCCGCAGTAGAATTCAGTTCTAAAACTTGCAGTGCCCTCACGGAAAATACCCATGGATGCATTCTCCATCTATCCTTTACAAGTGTTAAATGTTTAATTTTCTTGAATTTTTCCAGGCCTCAGGATGTCATCTCAATAAGTTCTTCATCAGTTTTAACCTGATTCTGTGTGTTGTCATCTCTGTTATTTCTATTCTTCCAAAAGTACAGGAAGGTATTGCTTTAAAGATGTAGAACAGTTCTAGTTCACAAAGCATTATTTTGCAAACTGCCATGTACATCAAACTGCTGTTAGCTGTGATTTCTGCAATTTATTATAGAAACTCAGAGGTTTCATAAGTTTTGAAATGATTTCATAGAAGAATATATGAACTAATATACTACCAGAGATGTCTGGGGACGAATTTCTAACCGACTAAGCTGTGAATGGTAGTTTAGCCAAAATATTTTGCTCATTTACCGGAGCATTCTTCCCTGATCCCCCACCCTTAATGATCTTAATGAAACATCTGGAAACTGAACTGTGCAGTTAAAATGAAGGGCAGTAGGGTACCATGACTTCAAACCATGTTACAGAAGATGTGTGGGAGGTGCATGGAATAAACTGTAGTTCTAACTTACTTCTAGGATCCCCACTCTAACCAACTCTATGCAACACATATACTGTATTTCATTTACCATTCATTTTGGTATATGGTAACAAATGTTTTAAAATTATTATTGAATATCTTTTCTAGTTCAACCAAGGTCTGGTCTCTTACAAGCTTCAATTATTTCTTTATATACTGGATATCTGACTGTATCAGCACTTGCAAATGAGCCCTTGGAACCAGGTAGATCACAATCATATTATCAGAGATCGTACCAACATTTTACATTTTCAAAGTTTGTATGCTATACAAACAATGTTATGTTAACAGGGCCTAAGGTATCATCTTTCACTTGGGCTAAAACCCATCTACAAAACGTTGATTGTATGATTATCTTTAACGTTTTATAGTTCGTATTGGCAATACGACGGTGAACACCGTGTGTGGAAGTGCAAGGGGAATATCCAGTATCACTGGGTCTGGGGTGACTGGATCAGAAACGACAGCACTTGTAATTGGACTGGTCATTCTTTTTGTTACTGTCATTTATTCCAGGTACATGGATAAATTTATACGCAGTATTTATTTCATTTCATTTCATTTTATTAAGCTATTGCCTCACATAAAAGAATAAAATAGCATGCACTTCAGGTAGTCAGTAGTCACCCATTTTTTCCTTCAGTTTGAAGACGGGTAGTTCAGACCGAATGAGTTCAAGCACTAAAACATCTGGTAAGTACTGCACCGTATTATGTTTCTAACCTAACATTTTAATTTTGCGCCATTATTTTACCGGGCAAGTGAGTTATGTTTTATAACTATACACCCGTTCTCATAATGGCTGAAAAGGGCAGGAAAATGAGGTCACCCAGTCATTAGTTCACAATACAAGATATAAAAGTACATGAAATGACTTTATAAGAGAAATGTATAGATAATTAGCTCTTGTTTTGACCTGTATTAGCGCTTTCCACATTTATTCTGAATGAGAAGCCTTGCTCAGCATTTCAAGATGACTGGGTGATCTCGTTTCTGTGCGCTCATCAGCCATTATAAAGAAGGGTGTATTACTTATATCGTAAAGGAGAAAATAATATTAAGGGAAAAAATATCACTAAGGGAAAAATAATCTAGAAAAAGAAACTTATTTTTAAGCCTTCTGTAAATAACAAATGTAAGGAAATGTCTTTATTTTAATGGCATGTCAATAGACAACCTGTCAGTGACCAATGGTAAGTCATTCATAATGACTTGTTCATTAACTCCAGGGTCAAGGATGTTTGTTCAATGACATAGCCTTTCACTTCTAATTGGGAAGTTCTTTTTGTAGTTAACAATAGCTGCAAATCTACTGTATTTTTCCAGTGGAAACAGGTTTTGATATTGTACAACTTTGTACATGCGTACTAGAGAAGAGCAGGGTTGTTTACTGTGCAAACAACTATTTCCTAAGCCTTTTTCTGTTCCCTTTTTCAGAATGATCTTACTTATAACTTTAGAGTATCTTTAGGGCAATCTGTTCTCTTTTAGTTGAGCTAGCAAACACCATCGACAGATTTTTAGGGTCAGCTCTTAGAACTGACTGCTCGTTCTTTTTCCTAAAGTCAACACCTGTCTCAAGCTCTCAGACTTGACCTAATACTTGACCATACTTGACCTAACTGGTCTAATCTAGCTTGACCTAGTAAAGACCGGTTGTGTGAGGTATTGCATAAACTTAGCCCTTAAATACGAGCTCACTCAGAGTTCAGTTCAGTAGTGAGAGTGGGGAGAGCTGATAGCACAGTTCACAGTGAAGTAGCAGCTAGTCAAGAGCCATAACCAGAGTTCAGATGAATTCATTGTAAAGTTCTACAAGCAACAGAAAATAATGCAGAAGGAAGCAACTGAAGAACGACCCGAATCTTTGTGTCCGTTAGGAAAGTATCACTCCCCCATTTTTCCTCCAAGTGACAGTATAACCTAAAGTAAACTAAATTGTTTATACCTAATCATGGAGGTGTCCTGACCTAATGACCTAATGGACCAAATCCTATCTGCTTGGAGCAGATGTTCATATTTATGGCTAGGAATCAAATGTAAAGGCCGAGGCAAGACCCTTCTAGCAGCGAAAGCCTGACTACTGACTTACCCTTTTATTCGTAGGTGATGGCGAAGAAGGAACGAAGGTTACAGATGATGAAGAAGATGAAGTCACTTACAGCTATTCTTTTTTCAACTTCATATTCTTTTTAGCTTCACTGTTTATTATGATGACGCTTACCAACTGGTACAGGTAAGACTAATTGTGTGTTACTTACCACGCCATGGAATTTCTACGTTACAAAATATTAAAGAAATGAAAAGAAGGAAAAGCACTCAGTGGTGTACACAAAAACAAGAGAGCAAAAGAGAAAGAAAGAGAACAGGAGACAAGGAAAGAAAAAGAAAGAAAAAAGAAGTGAATGTAGATAAAAAGAAGGAATTTGGAAGAAAGAGAAGAGACGAAAACGAAACAAAACAAAACAAAACAAAACAAAAAACAAAGAAAGAAATTGAAAGAATCATGACGTTTTTAGTATTTCGGTGACCTATAACTTTACAGGGGCTTAAACATATTTGCAGTCGAAGATTGCCTGATATCGTGCCGTTTTTTTAACCTTTAGCCCACAAGGCTCGACCTTGGAGAAATTCCAGAGAAACTGGGGCTCAGTGTGGGTGAAGATGATTTGCACATGGCTATGTCACGTGATATACCTGTGGACGATTGTGGCGCCAATCTGTTTTCCAAACAGGGACTTCGGTGGTGGACCGATATAAAACGTGTCCTTATGTCCCTAAATGTCCCCTTATTTACTAGATTAACCACTCCTTTATAGACCCCTTGCAGTACGTCGGAATGAAGCTCAATTTGGAGGACATAACAGTGGTTATAATTCTCAAGAAATTCTCGGTTTGTTTTGTCCTTCAAATTGAGCTGCTTTTACGTGATATTCAAGGGAGTCTTTTCACACCGGATAAAGACTTTGTTGATCAAAATATCGATGCACTTGCCTCTAGAGTCAGTTAACTCTTTAGAAGCGTCAATGTGAATCCACTACATTATTCACTCTAAACAGAAGCTTGATTCGCCTACATTATATAATACCTAGCATTTATGTCTTAAACATCACTTGTGACATATAGAGGCTCTAGTTAGGCATATTTATAACAATGTTTCATTAGACAACATGTTTAAAAATACTGTAATATTTGGACTGCAACAGCATGATTGTAACCTTGTCCAATCGCGATTAAGGAATTGCATGGAAAGACTGATATAAGCTGGAGAGTCCGACAAGTCAGGCGTGCTGCAGGTCCAGTATCTGGAGTTTATCACAAGTGTTAAAGTCACTGGTTAGGGTTTAGTATAGTTTTAAATTTGCAGTACTTTTAGTGTATTGGAAGCGTACGGTACTGAAAAAACACGTACAAGCTACTGTATGCCTTTTAAGTGCAGTGTTCAAACACTGTGACGTAAGACTGGTTAGCCAAACGTTGGTGCCATATCGTTTAGGCTAATCTTTAGCGTTTCGTTAATAGAATAGCCGTGTTTATTATCATAGTTAAACAGCATCAGTTTCTCTTATAGCAACCCGAGGAATGGGGATTTTATTGTTAATCTAACAAGACTTATGCATATCCTTTGCATAAGATATTTGTAATATCTGGCCGTGTTATAGACCCGCCTTGCAATAGGCCCTTTCCAGCTAAGCAATCACGTGCTGATTAATTCACTGAGAGCAAATGAATGAACATTTTGATTCCCAAGGGTGAAATATGCTAGTGAGCAAACAAACTTTCTACAACCTGTTTCGAGACATCGTAATAAAACTACATTTCGTAACACACTGGATACACATGTTTTCATTCAGTTCTTTACAAGTACCTAAAAAGAAACACCAATTTGATATAAAAATAACAAGTTTGCATTCATTACAGACACGTGATCATTAACTGCAAAGGGCCTCTTGTAGTGTCACTACCAAATCCTGCGATCTGATTGGTTCAAAGGAGTTCGATTAATTCCCAAATCGCATCTTTAATAGGAACATCCTTTTGTGCTCTTAACGGCATCATTTTGAAAGAACCATTCACTGGTTTGTTGTGAAATTGTATATTTTTTCACTGCTGCCAGTCAAGGACATGAAAGGTAACGACTTATTTTTTTTGATTGACGGCAGCGAAAAAACTAAATTTCAACTTGTAAACTACCGAGTTCGCAGAACATCAAAAACCTCGGTAAATTTGAACCAAAGGACTTACTTTACTTCAATAGATACCAGGATAAGTAACCCAGGTCGCAGCTTCATCCAGTCTCCTCCAGCCCATAACCCAAATCACTTAACGTAACGTAACTCGAGAGCAGCTTATAAGCCGGAAATTCAACGTATCAGCCTCTTGTTTGAAATCTCGACAAAGGAAACCCAATAAAGCACTTAATGATTTTTTTATTCATGAATAATTTCCAAACACAGGAAACCCAATAAAGCACTAATGGGTTTTTTTTATTCATGTACAAATTCTAAAGCCGGGCTCCCTGTGACCCCGCATGTTGTTATACGATTTCCGAGCCCATCTCACACGGCTCATCTATCATGTACTACTCATTTTTTGAAATAGCTGAATACTTGTCTAACACCATACAGAACCATGTAGACACCCAAAACCAGGCCAACGCGAATCACGCACAAACAGGGCATTGTGAATAACACCGTGGTTGATACACTCATTACAATGGTAAATGGTTTGAACCCAGGTGTTGAAGTTTGCTGTGAAGTGTGATCGTCTGGGTGAGTGTAGTCTTGAGAAAGACTGTTGTTGGTGGTGACTGACGTTTCGACAACCTAAGCGGAAGTTAACTTCAGAGTCCAGTGAGAAAATGAGAAACAGTCGATGGTCGTGAATGTGAGTCTATTGTAAGGTGCCGGTAATAGACCTCTTCGGCTCTGATATATAATGTTTTCTCGTCATACACTCAATTGAAGAATCGTTGTCGGGTTCAGAAACATAGAACATAAACGTTGAGACCGAAATGGCACATGGGAAATGGCATAATTATATTATGATTTATTCATTTGAGCCATCCATGCAGTCGGTTTAGAATGCCTAACGCATACGTATTCAGAACACCTGCGTTAATTTGAGAGCCGTTTGGATTCGCATTTTTATGGGTTGCGCGCAGCGTAGGCAAAACCGCTAATTCACTTGCGTTATCTCGTATCTATCAAACGTATTCTTGTTTTCCTGTTTAGGTACCTTCAGCACAACACTAACACACCTCCATGGTTTTAAAAACAGTGGATGATGCCACGGGTCGCCGTTCACCGCATGCATCTAATTAACGTACTTCCCATGTGCCATTTTGGTCTCAGCTTCTATGTTCTATGTTTCTGAACCCGACAACGATTCTTCAATTTAGTGTATAATGTTTTCCCATTTCAGACCACATGTCATTTTCCCAAGAGTATCATTTCTTTGTTTAAAGTGCTACTACGACGAAAATCGCTCAAACTTGGATTCAGCTGAAACTTCCTAAGAATACTCTTTACAGGTCCAATAATCACTGTATGAAGTGTTTTCTCGATATTCAGGACGAAAGTATGATGTTTTCACGATTATTTTTTGGAGTCTGTGACGTCATACACTCAATATCGAACATGGCTCCATACATTTCTTTGTAGTTTATGATCAAAATATCAGTAGTAAAGGGAGAAAGAAATACCCAAACACCCCAAAATATAAATCATAGTCACAAGTAATGTGAAATAAGCACATTAGCTACCCTTTGGGCTTCACAGGAATAAAATAAATTAAGGATTTATATACAAAGAAATATATGTAGCAATGTTTGATGTTGAGTGTATGACGTCACAGACTCCAAAAAAATAATCGTTAAAATATCATACTTTCGTCCTGAATATCGAGAAAACACTTCATACATTGATTATTGGACCTTTAAAGAGTATTTTTTAGGAAGTTTCAGCTGAATCCAAGTTTGAGCGATTTTCGTCGTAGTAGCACTTTAAGGTTTGCGCTCGGTTGCACATGAGAAGTCACATGAACAACTCAAACATAGAATGTTATTCTCAAGGGAATGACACGTGGTCTGAAATGGGAAAACATTACGCCAAGCCGAAAAGGTCTAATTGTTGACTTCGGTTAACCGGTGTTGGTTGAAGTTTGTATACCAGCTTTCAAGTGTAAGGCGTTGATAATAGTTGGTGCTATATGTAATACCATGATCACCTCGGGATTCTATTGTTTTTGGAGGCACGTTTAATTACTAACATCCCTCCTTTATGAATAGCATGAGGGAAAATTAGTTCTAATACTCCCTCATTAAATATAGATGAGGGAGTATTAGATCTTATACTACCTCATCCATAATTAAGGAGGGAGTTTTAGAACTAATACTCCCTCATGTTATTCATGAGCTTGTCCCTCATATCACAACCATCGGGACTCTTCGTCGGTCGAGGTAGACCGACCACCTCGCAGGCATCGGTCACCGAGCCTAAATGACCCGTTTCAAAATAAGATTCATTGCTAATGAGATAATATATCACCCTGGTAAGGTAACTATTCAATGTGGGATCGAGGAATTGGTATATGCATTTGATTCAACATACACATTTGATCAATTTTTGCGTTTGCTTTTTTTATTTACTAATCATTGACACAGAAGAAATGATTATAATATATTGTTACGTCCAAAGGGCGCTTTTTCTTTCCATTGTTATTGTTCGCATAGTTTCGTGTTTTCGTGCAGTGTTTTAATGTATTCATATTAAGTTAAGTACTTGCGCTTGGTTAGATTTTTTCAGTTGCAACTAGTATCGGTAGGAGCGAGGACCTACTTGTTTTAGAGAACGTTTCTTGGTTCTTTCGTTAGTGTCTTTTTCTTTATGGCGTAAGACAAATGTATTTGTAAGTATTTTTCGTTTGTTTTTTTTTGTTCGTTATCTGCTTATACCTTTGGTTCGTCATATTTAGTAGTTTGTATTTATTTATTTTGTTAGGAACTGGTGGCTTTGTAATATTCACTACGCTCAAGTATTTTATTAAACGCCTTCATGTATTGAGTCCTCGTTTCCTACATATATACTTTTGTGTTATTTTTAGTTTATACAGACCTTTTTTATTGCGCATGCGTATTATCCTTGATAGGGATTTTGACATTGTTTAAAGTTGCTCCTTGCAAAACTCCTCCCAAATTACTCCCTTGCTCCTGTCTTCTCTTCATACTCTTCACATGCTCAGACAAGCAGTACATCATCTTCATTTTGGCTTGGGCTCATACTATCGCTTTTCTCCGCTTCCTTTACCATCGTTGTGTTATTTAGGGCATTGGACACCTTAAAAGCATCGCCTTGATTCTCCCTTCTGTAGGGTCTGACCCCTTGCAATGAGCTTCCTAAGAGAGTGGCTCAATATGCTAAACATTTGCAAACTCTTATACACAAATCTAACAAAGAAAATTGTTTTCACTTCGAATTCAAGTTCTCCCTTGAGACAGTTTTCAAGTCATTCTACGTTCTTTTACTTCCTCGGAAATAATGGTATTAATGAAATAAATGAGACACTGCATAGCGCATGCGTTCTAAATGATTCATTTGCGTTCCACGTGTGTAGATGTGTGGAGGTGAGTCTTGAAGAAATTGAAAACTTTTTTTTCCATTTGGTCCTCCATACCTAGTGTTATGGGTGACCATGCACTCTCGGTTAGAGCTATGGGATCTTTATTCACTTCTCTCTTCTATCTTAGTCTTAGTCTTAATCTTAGTCTTAGTCTTAGTCTTAGTGACTTAAACTAATTACATGAGCTCTAATTAGAAAACTGATGTCTAGCTTAGTCCGAAAAACATTAATTTCTCTCTCATAACACTAGTTGCCGGTGATCGCAAATGAGGGGCTATTCCTCATAGGTGAGTCATGAGGGATGCGCTGTCTTAATCGCCCCTCATTAATAAACCATGAGGGATGATTAGAACTAATGCATCATTGACTTTCACCTTTTTGCTAATAGTATTCAAGGTTTACAGTTCTGACTACAAACTGCGTTTATTTCTTCGCAGATCATGATATTACAACCTAATACCATGGCATCTTCGGGATATTATGGATACGGCCTCGGAACTTCTACTAAACTTCCCTCGGCTTCGGGGACATTTAATCCGCCTTATAGTACACTCAACAAAATTACTCGACCAATCAGAGCACAGGTAGCCCAGGCTTACCATAAGTGTTGAATAACTGATGCGATCGAGAGACAGACAGACAGACAAAGATTATATGGGTATCATATGGGTAGTTTTGAATCCTCATATTTACGCTTTAAAATAACTTAAATCAAATAAAACGTCCGGCGTGTGTTGTTGATATATTGAACAACCCCAAGGTTTAATTACAGCTCATTTCGTTAGGGTTAAGATGACGATTGCCCACCACACACTTAGTAGAAAGCGTGCATAGGAATTTGGTAGTAGAGCCAATGACGCCAAACGTCCTATTGCCGGTTAAGTTCAGGTATATTTTTCTGGTTATCTTTGTTTGTAAGTATCGCCTTTTTTAACCCAAAAAAGTTCCTAATAGCAAAGTCTTTTCAAGAATACTATTGAATAGGTCCCTGCAGGGTTCGTTTTTTCTTTTGTAAACTACGCATATTGTTTACGCCCTCGAAGTCTCCTTTAATCTAATGAATCACAGGAATTAGCGTCGACGCTATGTTTGCCGGCCGTTTATTCAGTAAACCATAGTTAATGGTAGTCATTAAATATGAGTAAACTTATTAGAAGGCATTTACCGATATATAGAATTAAGATAACCAAAAATAGTAAATAAAAACACTAAAACCTAACCTAAAATACAGGGTAAACGAGGTTCTTTATGAGAGGAAATAAAAAAGAATGGTCTTAATCCAAGTCTAATAGTACTATTATATTTTAATATAAAAATACTTGACCATTAAATGGCCATTGAAATATTTTGTATAGTTGGGGATGTATAGGCTTATTGCCGACGTTCGAGGTAATTAAGTATTTTATTTATCAATTGAGAAGGTTTTCTATCAAATATGTTACTCATTATAAATGCGAACGGTCTATATATAGTTATTTTAAACGGGTTAATAACTATATATTGACCTCGCATTTATAATGAAGATTATAACAAAAACAAAGCCTTGTGAATAACCAAGAAAACCATGTCAATTGAGAAATAATTCTGGATAAAGGAATAAGTTATCATTTAAAAGAAAAAGGACAGGGATCAAAAATGACAATGTGCAGCCATCATGAAAACAGCCCCGCCATAGAAGAGAACAAGAATGAAACGAAGGAGAAACCAAGTACGGTTTTATCTTTCTTCGCTTTTGGTCTTATGCTTTATTTCACCTTTACCGTGACGATCTCTGGAGCCCAAGATATCATGGCGGCAAGTAACATCCAAACGTCCATGAATCTGATCGCTCACATGGCACCGATAGTCCTTATTACAGTAGTCTTTCCTTACTTCATAAGGGAGATGCCATATCTTATTCGTGTGCTTGTAGTTTCTGTAACCAATGCTGTTGGGTTTGTGATCGTGGCATATGTGAAGCAGGCTGAATGGAAGCTGTTTGGTATTGGTCTTGCTTCAGTTGGTTTTGGTTTTGGTAACATCAGTATCATTGCTCTTACATCGTACTTTAAGACTTCTGCCTTCGCTGCTTATTCAGCAGGTACCGGAGCAGGATTCTTGCTTGCGCCATTTTATTATACAGGTATCCCATATCTTTCACTTTATTGCTTTCTGATTATTAACATGACATGTACTCGCCCTTACAGTCAAACCAGCTCATGCGTTCCTGGTCATTTGAACGTTATTTGTTTGATGCGCAGTTTTGTTCAAAAAATATCCTTTCACAAACGATAACGTTTTGATGTTTTGAGATAAAGACCTGGATCCTGTACTGACATTTACAACGTTCAATTCATTAATGCACGCTTCAAAGCAGGATGAAAATCAAACTTCCAATAATGAAATGAATGTTTGAGCCTTGATAGGAACGTATGAGGTGGTTTGAATATAATCATCTCTAGGGAGAGCACCGAACGTTTTTTAATTAACACAGGCGATTTGCAGCGGGGCAGTTCTTTATGAGAGAGACAAAAACTAAACATTTTGAAACCTCTTCTGAAGAATTTAATTTCAGTGTAACTTCTACCTTAGTAATCGAAAATTCATATCTTAGTAAAAGCCGACACTCAAATGACTGTGGGTGGTGCCCAGGGGATGAAAAAATCGATGTTTCAATAGCCTATTCAAAATACAATATATCAGTTGTAAGTTTGAACCCTGAAAAAATATGAAGCTTTTATTGTTACTAATATTGTTGGTTGTTATTATCATAACTAAATCACTTGACTGTAACAGACTGTAAGTAGAAATTTACACTTTCTCGGCCAAAAAATATTAACATAAATTTCGTCACGGACGTTACAAGGATATATACCCCGAAGCATGATTTAAAAAAAAAATACATTCTAGTATCTGCGTACATTGTAGCAGTATTTCGGATTTTCCTTTAATTAGTCCCTATCAACATAACAACACCGCAAGATTTGGAATAATCTGCTGTTTACATTTTAAATTTGCGTTACGGACGTTACACTTTTAACGTTACGGACGTTACACCAAACATTGTCCTTGACGTTACAAAGTGTTATTTTTTGACTTTATCATTGTTTTCATTCTTGTTTTGTGAAAACAAGGTAAAAAGTGTCAATACAATTGCTCGTTCGCTCGTTCCTCGTTCGTTCACTCATATTTCTTTTCTGTCTCATTCCAGCGATGACCACGTGGGGCTGTATATCACCCAACATAACCCTGGTCTTAGTGGCGCCATTATGCACCCTGTTTCACGTCAGCTACTATTTCATTAGCAAGAATCAAACAGACCAAACCAACTACAAAGGGTATCAACAAGTACAAACCACTGATACAGACGACGAGCAGACAGACGAGAATCAACAGAAAGTATCCAAAACAGAATATAGCGGCAGCTTGTCAAGGAAAGAAAAAATGTCAATTATACTCAAGATGTTGTCCCTTACTTTCGTGCCTGTATATACAACCTTTGTTTCTTATTTTACTTTAATTCAATCCGTTACTACCACCATTGCCTACAAGAACTCTCCCTTCAGACCACGTGATCACTATCAGTATTACATCTTTATCTTGATGGTCGGAGAGTTGGTTGGTCGATCTCATCGTTCAGTGATTTCTTTCTTCAACCCTCGCTGGCTTTACGTTCCCACCTGCACACAATTATGGGTTCTGTCACTCCTCGTGTTCCTTCATTTGCTGTTCGCAGTTTTCGAATCTTGGTACCACTTTTTAACAGGAGTGACAACCATACTGATGACCTGCCTGTCAGCGGGTATCCTAGGAGGCTTGATGTTCAATAACTTTCCTGAAATCCTGCGTTTACGGTTTACCATAAGAGAGCGCGAGTTTGGCATGGGTTACGCTCTGTCTCCTACAAGTACAGGCATACTGAGTGCTGGCATTATCGGCCTGTTTGTCGAGCCAAAATTATTGGAACACTGTACGTCAACCGTCTTAGAAACTGCTTACTGCTTCACTCGACCTGAATATTTCAAAGACATTATTTCCCACTGTGGAACCACACTACCTTAGCTGTAGCACCTGGAGGATTTATGATCAATACAATACAATATAATAATTAATCCGGCTTAATGATGTTGCAACCAAAAAATTCTCCAAACCTTCCCAGGCAATAAATGTTGACCGGTTCCGTGTTCACTCTTCCGCCCCCTCCCTGACTCCCTTATCTTACATGCTGAAAGATAACTAGATATCCATGTACGATACCAAACCCGGCTTTTTTACCGAGACAAATATTCGAGCCATACGTATTTTCCATTAGATTTATTTCATATTATCTTTACAAGTTCAACAATACAACAAATGCTTTATCCGTCCATTGTCTTCATGAACAAATGGAAGAAGGCCTAGTTATACCTTATAAGAATTGAACGATAGTACATATTGCATGATTATGTTTGAGGCTGTCTATATGTTTATAAATTACAATGATAATAAGAATAACAATCCAGTTCAGTTTTTTTCATATTAAGTTAAGTGTTTAGTTGATAATAACAACTTCGTCTGTAGCAAACTCAAACCTGTTCACATTCACCCGTTCACCCCATTCCTCAAGAGCGGTGCAGATCTTGTATTTCGATCAACAGATCGTCCATTACGGTCTTGATGTTCAACGTCTGCAAACAGCGACCCATCCAAGGCCCCAAGGGTGATGCTACTGATGGAATGAGTCATCATGTCGGTAAACACTTCGGGAATTTCCACGTTCTCTCGGAACCATTTCTTGACTTGATATACAGGTCCATTCATCAGATAATCACGGAGCAGTAGCAGCAGCACCTCCCTGGGCAGATCTGCGTAACTGCCTACAAACAGCTGCATGAAACTATTTAATGCAATGTTTAGTAAATATTGTAGACGTCTCGCTGCTCCAAGCAGCTGATTTCTGGGAGGTTCAACAAAGACACTCCACAACAAGTTTACCAGTCGCCTCATCAAGAGAGACAAAGATTCCAATGGGTTGAATATCACGTGACAAGCACAGCCAATCGCAGAGAAGATCAGTGCTTGTTGATATTCAATGAATTGTAGACACGTGTTAGCATGTTCTGGAAGATGGCTGATTGTACTAACGACTGACATCAATATTGGAATGCTGTATAATACATTGGCCATGTAGAACACCCAATGCTGGTATAGGACACCAATCAAATCGGGAATAGCCAAGAACACTCGATATGCCCAATAACACAAACCAGCTAAAACAAGTGCACCAGTAATAGGAATGGTACAAGGAAGAATAACAACAATAAAGAAGAAGATGAACCAAGTGAAAATGAATGGAAGTAGTGCAGCCACTAAACACATGCCAAGACCGATGAATGGAACCATGGACAAGAAAAAGGCATAGCGAACAAGGCTGACAAATGGACGCAAGATTTTCCATTCTGGTTGGTAAACAGCTATTTGCATAACCAATGTAACCAATTGTAAACTATAGAACCAGGCAATGACGTCACTCCTGATAGTGTTATATCTTTCAAGAATAAACGATTCCATGCCTATATAAGGAATGACAAAACGTCAATCACTCATTTACAAGTCACTATGAATGGTGCGCTGTCCCAGCATGCTGTGGGAGGGAACAATTATTTAAGCATCTTGCGCGCGCTTTTCTTCTGAGTGGTAAGAAAGATTGCGTATTTTTTTAAAGAATTCTTGAAAAAAATGAATATTCTGTCTCGTTT
Organism: Actinia equina; assembly: GCA_011057435.1. Classification (NCBI taxonomy): domain Eukaryota; kingdom Metazoa; phylum Cnidaria; class Anthozoa; order Actiniaria; family Actiniidae; genus Actinia; species Actinia equina. Next base: position 194,550 of record WHPX01000492.1, on the reverse strand, counting down.
ATTATTTTACATTTCAAATGAGTGCTAATCATGCACTGCATGTGTAAAGATATTCAGGTTATTGTCTTGGTAAATATTTCACGTCTCACTCTTGGTATTTTTGTTTGTTTTTTAAAGAAGTAGTTTCTTGCACTTTTACTTGAGAAGCGCGCATCTCCTATTTCTTTAGCTTCTTTCAGATTCCTATAACAAGATGCCAGCCGTTTCCCCAGAAGCAGGACCCAGAAACAATTTCCCAAAACAAGTGATCCTGCGTAGACGAGTAGTTTCTTGTGCTTACTTGGCGAATGCCTAGATAGTGCGCAGCTACTATTTTTCTAGTTCCTTTTCAGTCCCTACAACGAGATACGAACAATCCTACAGCTTACCTTGTTCGTGTAACGTCTAACTCCCAAAATCTTCTACTAGAACATTAATTTTACTATTTGAATATCAAGAGCAGTTTTCAACAGCTAATTACAAAGCAGCCAAATGAATTTGTTAATAACAATTAAATCTTACATATCAGTAATTGGTAATTGGATTTTAAACGTCACTGGTAATTAGGAATTGATTGATTACAATGAAATAATTGAACGAACCAAAGGGAACCCAAGATTCGTTTATGTCAATATATTGAAAACTAAAGAAAAGTGATAAACTATCGAGTTGACTTTTCATGGCTTGGCTGACGTCACTTACGTCCGTACGGCGTCCGTCCGTCCGTCCGGGCGTGTACACAAGAATCCTGATTGGCTGGTTAGATTATCTTTTTTTTTTTTTGGCGGGAATGTCGACGCGTTGCAAAATCCGGGTACACATAAAGGTAAATCCGGCTATTAAACTTTTGTAAAAAATGTTTTACACCTTTTATTACGTATAGAAATACCGAAAGATAACAACACAATTTTTTATTCAAGCTTATATCTATATCTATATTTACTCTATTTACGATGGAACACCTTTCCGAAATCGATATGTCGAAAGAAAGCTCAGAGGAGAATGAAGCCAAAAAAAAGGCCAGAAGTAAAAGAGTTTTTTTCGGAAGAGGAAAAACTCTGGAGGCGTGAAAAAGGAAGGCAAAGACGAAGGAATCTCACCAAAGAAAAGCGGCAAGCAGAGAGAGAGAGAGAAAACGCAAATTCGATTATGAACAAAGAGAAAATGAACGTGAAATACAAAGGAATTTGAGGCAAAACTTCACCGATGAACAAAGAGAAAATGAGCGTGAAACTGAGACAAAGGAATTTGAAGCAAAACTACTAGCTAAGGCGACTCTCAAATGCACAGAAAAAAATCGCTTTAGGGCAAGTTATAGACCAAAGACAATTAAAAAACTTTCATGTATTCAAAGATGAATTAAGAAGTGTTCTCCAAGAATTCAGGTGTGTTGTTTAGCAAACAATCGTTTATTATTTTTTAACAAGCATTTTTTCTCGATGAATCGACAAATCAAAGACTTTCCCTCAAAACTTTTAATATTTCTGTAGATAAGCTTAATTTATTTTAATGTTGGAGTAAATGTAGCATGAAGAGCATATTACAGCAAATATCCGTCCTTTATTTAGCTTTGTAAATCTTTAGCAATTCGGTTTTATTTAACTATCGTATGTTTTTCGTACAAGAAAGATTCGCCTCCTATCGCGGGGTCCCATCGGCAAGACAACAAAGACTTTCATTTAATAATTTTATTTCTACAGATAACTTATTTAAGAATTGAATGAAATATAAATTTACACCAAATATTCAACTGTTTTTTAAGCTGTATTCGAGCAAGTCTGATTATAAAAATGAGCTTACATTTTTAGACTTTCACTTTAAAAAGCCGGCGTAAAAAATATTCAAAAACATTAACAAAATGTACTGACAAAGAATTTCGTCATTTTGCATTGCCTTTACTGACCAGTTTCCAAGTCTGTTTTTTGGTCTTGAATTGTCCTAAATCTCCAGATTTTCGATTTCAATGAAAGACATCCGAGGTAAATTTCACTAAACTTGATATTGTATTGTATTATCTATAGTTATCTTTCGTTTTTTTAAGTAAAAGAGATTCAAAGCCTAAAAATGTCGGTTTTTTGGAAAACTTTGTCGAAGAATCTTCCAAGAGCAAAACTAGCCGCTGTGGGTGGTGGTGAGTTGTGTACAAAATTCCTATGTGGGAGATATCAGTACTCGCGCGAAAAAAAAAACAACAACAACAAAAATCCAACAAACAAAAAAACAATGTAGTGCATTTCGATTTGATTTCAATGCATGGTTTTTATTATGGGAGAAATGATCTTCATCTCGAATAAAAAATAATTGAAGATGTTTTCCCCGATCTTATTTTTACCTTTCAGTTTCATCCAAGTGTTCTCCCTGTGACTTCCGTATCGGGAGCTCCGCTTTTTGGCAGTGCCTAAATATATATATTATCAACTACCTTTGAACAAAGATAAAGAGGCAATGCGCCATGTGGGATAGGTTCGGATATCAAATAAGAACATACGTAATAGGTAAATTACGAGCCTTAGATGAAACGACTGAAGAAGAGTGCCATACAAGCCTTTCACAACTTCAAGTCGCGTAAAAAAAGGCTCGTAATTTACCTATTACGTATGTTCTACCTTTGAACGAAGATGAGAGGGCCAGCGAGGTCCTAGTGGGACAGAAACTGAGGTTCAAGTTCAAAAAGTTATTTGAAGGAAGAACCTCGGTCTGTTGTGTGGGAGGTCGTAGTTCAGTAGCCTGGGACTAAGTCAGGCGGCAAAACAGGGCTGTGATTGGCTGTAACAGAAGCTGTTGATGACACTTTATATAAAGTTCTCATCCTCATTAGCAATCTTTAGATAAACATTACTAATGAAGAAGATTAATGGAATTTGAATGTCCATGCATGTGATGTGTATGTTCGCTCCTGTTGGTTCAAAAACTCATTAATTATCTATGAGAGATTTTTAAAGAGTTATAATATTTTTTTCTAGATAAGTAAACACGACTTTAATTACTTGCTGCTGCTAATTTGCATAAACATTAAAAATCAATGTTTTTGGAGTGAAAACCTTTTTAAATCATTGATCTTGTTGATTTAGATAAGGCGTGTGAGTTTCTAAATAAATTAATAAATCCTTTAAAAGACGTGAGCATTTGAAGTTTTGAAAATGCACCAAAACAAGGCCATCAAGGCTTCCAGTGATAAATACATACAAAACTCTCTATTTTTGTTCTTTCATTACTTCTTTGGTATCCAGAAGTGAAATTCTACAAAATATTCTGGAAATAGTTTTCGTGAAGTATTTTCTCAGATAGCAAAATAGTTTCTCGGGTAAAAAGGCTTATCTTCATTTTCTCTATCTGAAAAAACTGAGTTATGAAAGCAAGGGAGCACGGCAGTCATAAAATTTTTGATTGGTATTCCTGTGGTAATGACGTGTGCTGACGAATACGTTTATCCGCGAAAAATAGCGTGGGCTCAAGTAAATATCAAAGATGGCGCCATACATAATATTGAAGTCAATTTTATTTATCATCCGCCAATCCGCCATATTTGTTTACTTATGAGCCCGCGCGATCTTTAAGAAAATGCATGCGCGTCCAAACCACAGGAAGACCAATCAATTAAATTATGTATCACAGGAAGACCAATCAACAAATTTATGTCTGCCGTGCTCCCTTGATGAAAGTCGCCTATACATCATTCTAGATTAGTATTATATGGCGTTTCACCGTGTTCAGGTCACCTTTGCGCGCTGCAAATCTCTTCAAAGAAGCGATAGAATGCAAATCCGCATTATATATTTTTAAAATTTGATATGTTAGATTAGACGGTCTTTCAATGATATTACCATGGAAATAAGTTAAAATTAAAAACTGCAAAGCATTCCGTGATATAAAGCACTACATTTTATAATACTCTTCAAAGTTTCTTTAGCGAAAAGAGCACCGTGTTCAAGTGATATTTGCCCGCTGTAAATCACTCACAAGTACAAAGAAAACGTACCGCATTTGAATATTTATTTTCAAAAATGATAATTGAAATTAGACGCGGTTTCAGTCCTTCAGTAATTACCATTCACATAAACATTAAAAACTGCATGGATAAACGTCTTTAAAACTATTGTAGCCCCTACCCTTTTACTCAGCAGGAAATTCACGACCCTCCTATTGAGTTACAAGGAAACAGCTTTCGTCAATATAAAGCGGTTTGACCCTATACAAAAGCAATTCTTTTGCTAATCCCCCTCCCCTTAGAGTTTTAGAATCGAAATTTATAACGATATTTCTACTTAAATTCTATACATGTTATTGTTTTGTACGTTTTTTTATATCTTTATTTGACAACGTTGTTGTACCAAGTATTTAGTGATTATAATATTATCATTCTAGTAAGCAACCATGCATTTAATACTTTTGTATATTAATGATATATGAAAATGATTCCAAAAGCAAGGATTTTTATATTTTTGACAACGACAATGACGATTACATTTTTTAGTAACAAAAAATTACAATTTGAAGCGATGAAATGAAGCACATGCTTGGAACTTTTAGCTCGTGCTCTTGACATGCTCGGAACACTAAAAACGCACCTAGCAACTTCTCATCTATTTATTCCTTTGTCTTACAATCATCTTTCATTCTTTCATTCCTTTATAATTCCATACTCTCAGCGGTGAAGAAGTCTTACGGCTAAAAAGTGAGCATCCGTGGAAGTGAAACAAACTGAGAAAAATACTCAAAGCTTAAAGTCTTTAAGTAAGTTGATTTCGCTGCAAGAACCTTTGGCAAGGTATGTTACAATTATATGATACGACTAAGGGTATAAACCAATTTTATTTTTATCCAAAGCTCAGTTTTTCTACCAAAAATTAAGATAGAAGACATGAATATAAAAACAGTAGCAGATAGGATAGCATATATCGAAGCCGTTAGACCGTCGAGTTTCGTTTTCATGGCAGTGGTCGGTAGGAATGCTTATATGCAAGCTGTTATAGGTAGTTAAGTTTCGCGTTTGAAAGGCCGAGGTAATAGTTTTCACCTACCTCGAGCCACTTAATCGGTAAATAACATATTTCCCGCCCATATTTACTTGTTATTTTGTTTTCAATTTTTGTTGTTCTGTAGCAATACATTATCCAGGGTTACCATATTTTTAAGAATACTGCACAGAAGGAGAAGAAAAATAAAGCAGTGCATTTTTGCATATGCAAATTGACCATCTGAAAATCATACAACAGAACTATGGTTGTTTCTGATACGGTTAACCAAGTACGAACACAAGACATCTCTTTCATTCTCTCAGTTACGTTAACTGTTTAATTCTGTTCATTAGAACATTGTAAAAAACTCATTCTACTGTTTGTTTCGTGCTCAATTTTTACGATAACTTGAACGCCGTATAACCTGAACAAAAAGGTTTTTCCAATGTCTTCAACAGTTTATTAAGTAACGATGCAGATAAGAACGATAGCACTCAACGGCATGGAATGCAGAAAGGTGATAATTGTAGTATTGTTTAAACCAATGTTTTGTGATTTGTTGAAAACCTCAAACTCAAAAGTAAACGTCTTAAGGTGGCTAAAATCAGTAACGGAAAGCTCCGACCAGTATCATTCAAAGCGCGCTAAAACATACTTCCTCTCCTCTCCATTGATTTTTAGATATAAATTGGTCAATTGATTGAAGTTTAAAACATTGGGTGTGGCATGTCGATCGTCCATAAGCAAAATTTATGGGGAATTCCCGATAAACAGTTTTCGGGTCGTTCTTAAGAATTCCCTCATGGATTTTGTCCAAACTTAAGGATGGTGTATTTTGAGTCATGCCCTTGCTGATGAATGAGTTTCAAGGAATTGTACTTAGCCTTTTTAGAATTATGAAGCCCCAAAGTTGGTTGTTGATTTTTCAAATTCAATTCCATATCATTCACAGAGAGAGCTCTAAAACAAGATCTGTTCTATATTTCACCCTGGAATTTCGAATGAGAAATTTTAAATATGTTCTTTTTTATGGTATTGAGTTTGGAGGCATCTATTTGAAACTACAGTTCGGCAATTTCATGACAACATTCTCCGCACCTATAAGATTTTAGTTGAAACTACAGTTCGGCAATTTCATGACAACATTCTTCCGCACCTATAAGATTTTAGTTAATTCATATTCCTCGGGAACGCCTCCATAGATTTTCGTAAGAATTTCAGCACATGAGATACAATATATATACAACAAAATGCATTTCTTTTGTTTCGGATACTGAATTTTTAAGAGTGGCGAAAAAATAACGTCAAACACTACCCATATATCTCACCAGTATCTGTTGTCTTCTTCTTTTGTGTCATTAACAATGACCGTCCAAGCTATTTGAATAAAACTTTACAAGTCATTGTTACTTTTGGTCACGCGTGCCGTGACTGTCCAAATGCGCATTTCCGGTTATTTAAGTTCACGGCTAAAAAATCTGTAAAAGAAAGACGTCGTCAATATCTCAGAAAAAGCAAGAGTTACATCAAGCAGGGCCACCAAAAAACTGGCAAGAAAATAGCACGTAAAAGACTAGTCCGCATTGAGTTCGTAACTACTTTGACTTGAAGATTTGTGGAGCTACCGGAAATGGGTATTTGGACAGTCAGGACCGATGGGCGACTACCGAAAAAGCGCTCCGAACCAGTACGCTGGCGTGTTATTCACGACTTGTCATGGCCACCGGCAACAGTATAAATGATTACATTCCTAAAGAACTCTACTCGTGTCGTTTTGACCAGCATTGGACAACGCTAAACTCTAAAGCTAAAAACTCTCGGTGGCGGCGCACTTATGAGTAAGCCGGATTTATCGGATGCCTTTAGGCACATTTTAGTCAACAAGGACGACTGGGAACTGTTAGGATCAATAGAAATAAACGCAACCGTAACAACCGGTTATTTTGTTGACCCTTTTTTCCCTTTCGAGCTGCGAAGCTTACCAGCCTTATCTTTAAAATATGCTGACTCACTGGCTTACATCATGGAACAACGCGGTGATTTTTGGACTTGTGGCCCTAAATACGCGCTGTCAAGTGAACTTAGACACAATGTTGTCGACATGCGAAGATCTCGGATTTAAGTATAATCCACAGAAAACAACCGAACCGTGCACACGATTGGAACTATTAGGCATCGAACTAGATAGTAGCGTTTCGCAAGAAGCGCGTATAACCGACTCGCGGCTGCACAAGATTACAGAATTGCTTTCGACATGGCAAACTCGGAAATCATGCAGCAATCACTAATTGGTAAACTACAGTTCATCTGTTTGGCTTGTCGCCCCGGCAGAACATTTTTGCGGAGGATGACCGAGTTATTAAAGAAAGCCCGTCATCCAGGCAGGTCATCGTTTAAAACTAAACTCCGGTTCCTTTAAAGATCTGAATTGGTGGAAATCATATTTACACAACTGAAATGGTAAAACGTTCTTATGACGGACAATGGACCACTAACATTTGCTTGCACTTATACACCGATGCATGTACATTTTCTTTCGGCGCTCTCTTCGGAGATTATTGACTCTGTGAAACGTTCACAGGGGTTGGTGTCCCAAATCGACGCTCAATCACCTTCTAGGAACTATATGCAAAAACTATGGCTATTACCACATGGGCTGACTTACTTCAAACGCAAAAAATAATATTTCATTGTGACAACCAAGCCATAGTGCAAATTCTTAACTCCAGAAGCAGTTATTGTCCACACATCATGACTATAATGCGTCAGTATCTTTTCTTATTCTAGAATACGGCATCTTATAGTTTATTCGTTGCCAAGAAACTGTAAACAATCCGAAAAACACTCATGCTTCTAGTGATTCATAGTTCTAGTAACAGTAAACTCATACTCGGATACGGCCGTCTTATAGTTATTCGTTGTCAAAAAAAACTATATAAACAATCCGAATAACACTGCGATAGTTCGAGTGATTCATAGTTCTTGTAACAGTAAACTTATACTCGAATATGATCTTATAGTGGGGGTAGTGTAGTGAGTAGTTGGTAACTATACAAAAGTTAGCCTAAGGGGGGTAAAGTTGTGATTTTGCTCCCTTTACGAAAGTTTTACGAAACTTCTCCGATGGTGTTCGTTGCCACTCGAGTTGGCAAATTTATGAGTGACTTGTCAGGCTTAATTATATGCTAATCCCTGCTATTGTTCTTCAACTTTAGTACCGAACAATAGGGCATCACCACCACCATCACCACCACCATCACCATCACCAAGACCATCATCACCATCACCACCACCATCACCATCATCACCACCTTCATTATCATTTCCATTATCACCATCGTCATCATCATCACCACTACCACCATCATCATCATCACTATCACTATCATAAGAAGATATAACAGATATAACGATATAAGATATAACGGATGTACATAATATTTTCTCACAAATCCCACGGTCAAGTAAATAGCCTGAATCAACAGGAGCAAAGTTTCGCAAAGTTTCGATAATAGTTTAAAAAATTAACTTATTTATATATTTTAGGACTGTCACATCATATTTTCTCTCTCTCACAAATAAAAACCCACAGTCACTTGCTAAGCTTGCATTAACAGCCGCTTCTTGCACTAGTCCATCCGTATCCAAAACATGGTATGTGACCCCACCTACTGTGTTTGACGAAACACTCAAACAATGCTGCTTAGAGTTGTTTGTTGATTGAACACTTTGTTTGACTCTCCGGAATACTTGGTTATTTATGGTTGGTGGGGTGATTGCATTTGTTATTACATTTAAGAGTGATTTTTATTACAATTATGGGTGTTGTACTTGTACATTTTTATTTTGCAGGCACTGAGCACTATTCACTGAATAAGAAAAAGTAACTTATCGAAGAGAATGGCCAACCAGAATCCACGAGATCAAGCCAGTTGTCTGTCTGTATTATTTTTCGCCTGGCTGTATGGTTTGTTTAGGGTTGCTTATAAGAGACCTTTGAAGGAAGATGATCTCTATGAATTGTCAGAAAGCGACAAGGCAGAGGTTCACGTTGAACGTTTGCAACAGTTATGGAAGGACGAGGTTATCCATGCGAAGGAGAAAGGCAGAGATGCTCGGCTTTGGAAGGCAATGTTCAGATTTATTTCCCTCAAAGAAACATTGTTTTTTATTCTTCTGACCTTGACAGAATATTGCATATCTTGGTCTTCGATCGTATTTCTGTGGATATTTCAGAAACTGTCTGTAGAGGATCATCAAGAGAGCATCTCAAGCCTTCACATTGCAGCAATGGTTGGCATTTGCTTGTCTAGTGTGATTGAAGTTTTATTCTTAAATCATAACTTTTACAAGTGTTTGAAACTAGGAATGCAAATGAAAATAGCTTGTATTGGCATTGTCTACAAAAAGGTATTTGAACTTTCTTATCATGATTATTTCACATACAAAACATGTGTGAGAGAAGAGGTGCATGTGGTACATAACAGCAATGCGAAATTCAGCGAGTCAACATGAAGTACCTCGTATTTTTACGAAGTAAATTTACCTTTGAAAGATCTTCTTGTAAAGCCCAACTTCCCCCACAAACAGTCCGCCATTGTTGACAGTCAGAGTAGTGTCCAGTCCTACTCTCCGCATCACGGATCGGCCAATAGACGTGTGCCCGTTTCAACGCCCTCCCTCCTTTCGCCCTGCATGAATTGAGTGTGCGCGCTGGTCGTGATGAAGTCATTCCATGCAATGTTTTGATAAACAAAATATCATGGAAACGTCTTTAGTCTCTAAGAATAATTTGAATAATTCCCAACAGGTTCTTGCATCCAATCGTAGCAGCATCTCCAACACCACAGCCGGTCGCATTCTCAACTTGGTATCAAATGATGCGAAAAGAATGGAAGAATTATATATATTTGCAAGATATACTTTGAGATTTTCATTTGATTTTACAGTCTCGATTGTGATACTGACTTTTCTCGTTGATTGGCAGTCTTTATCTGGACTTCTCTTTACATTGGTTATTTGTTTTGTCGAAAATTCACTGATTTCCAAGAACTTTGGCAAACTTAGAACTAAACAAGCTGGTATTTCAGACAGACGTCTTGCCAATGTGAACGACATGGTCAAAGGAATAAGGACTGTGAAAATGTATGCGTTGGAAATGAAGTACAGGGAAAAAGTGAAAGAGATAAGAAGGTAAGTTGGTAATGCTCTGTCAGAACACTCTTTATTAATAAATATGCTGTATAATTATTATTCCTCATTTCTGGTTTTAGCTAGTAACTCCAATTATATGGTCGTACTGTAGGTACAAAGGAATCATGAGAAGACTTGACGGAAAAAAATATCCAAAATGTTTTTTTAAAGCCGAGATTTTGATGCTTTGTTAGTATATCTACATGAAATAAAGTAAGTTAACCGTGGAGCCAATGTTGGATGTCTTTCGCGATTCAATTCAAATTTTGGAGAATTCCGAATTTGTTAGGAAAAAACTGAGCATGATCGAGCTCCAACTAGACTTGAAGACTACCACAATCCTTTTAAAAATATTATTTTTATATTCAAATGTTAAAGCTCGTTTGACACAATACTAAGACTACTAACGCAAAAAAGGCTACCGAAAGAGATTTTGGAAGCTTAGGTATATTACAACCTCATCATGCTCGAGGTCTTTTGCCAATCGGAGGTGAACTAAACGTTTCTAGAGCGGTAAGAATAAACGATTGTTTTCTAAAAGAAACACCTGTGTTATTGAAGAATACACTATCTTTGACAACAAAATTGGCTTAAATGTTTCCGAAAGCGATATTTACTGCGGCATTTTTAACGGACCACCATTATCGCTAAAATTGCATTTATTATCAATTGAAAACTGCCCATATATAAAGCGTCACTGCTCGCAAAATACTAAACGCTTGAACAAACTATTATTTTTCCTGACTTTTACATTCATTCTAGTGTCAAAATTTGGAGAAAACATTTTTTAAAGAGCTCACCCCGCTAGGAATAATTAATTCAATATCGGTCGACAACAACGCTCTCGGATATTCCACAATGTTAACTTCGGGACAGGTTCGGCAGAATATTTGCATAAACAAAATGACATTGACGATGTCGTTATGCAAATATTCTCCCGATCTTAAACGTGAGGAACGACCGAGAGCGTTGTTGTCGACCGACAAGACCGCAAATTTAAAATACTGCAAAAATCAGAGCACTGTTTGATTTCGGCCGTAATAGGCTAAACATTAAAAAAATCTTAAAATAAAATGCACTGTTAGAATCTAGGATAATCCAAGCACATTATATGAAAAATACAGTTAAATTAACGCAATAGTTTTGCGAAGCGAGCGAGCTAGAAGAAAATTGTCCAAAATTCGCTCTGAATTCTGAATTTGGTTGCACCTTAAGAAGATCAGATATATTAAGATATATAAAAGAAAAGAAATATAGTTTTTAATATTATAATTTAGAAAAATTAGTTTACATTATCAATAAGTAATTTGAGTAAACTTCAAAACAGTTCATATACCGCGTCAAACGCATCACAACGTATTTTTGGGAGACGATTTTACTTCAAAGTAGTTTAAAATGGAAAATAAGATCATATTTAGTGTGTTAACACAGGATATAATAAAATTCAAGCAAGTAATAATGGTTAGCTATCGTTTATTTCGGTAGTTAATTTGCATATTTCATGAGACATTTTGGTAAAATCACGAAAAAGTCCGAGGAACCTATGAAGAAGATACATAAAAAGCGCAAAACGCGTTTTTCGACCGCGAAATGCAGTGGGCCACTGTTACAGAGACTGCCTCTTAAATATGGTGGCCCGCTATTAATGTTTTTTTAAATTAAAGTAATTAATATACTGATATTCTTAGGGAAGAGATAAAGGTCATACGTCTCAAGAATTGTATTCTCAGTTTCCCAAGAGTCAAGCTATTAACATTCTCCGTAGTTGCAACCCTGGTTTCAGTAGTGACCATGGTATACTCTGGCATCCATGTTAATGCTGCAAAGATCTTTACCCTTGCTCTAGCATTGGATGCAATCAATAAATCAGCGTCATTACAACTGATTAGCACTTCAGGAATAAGCGAGTCTTTGGCTTCAATCTTTAGAATTGAACAACTATTAACGGTCTATAGCCAGAGTTCTGAGAAGGAGGAGGAAAGGAAGAAAACGTCGCAAAGAAAATGGATAGGAAAAGAAATCTTCGAATTCTTTATGAATTATTTCGAAAAAAAGCCCTCCAATTCTTCAAGGAATTCAGACTACACTTTCTTGGAAAAGAGTGCGGAACCCTCCAAAAGATTGGATGATCACGGCAATTATGACAATGAGCCCACGGTCATGCTCTCTCAAGTGTGCAGTGATTGGAAAGTTGACTCAAAACAATGCGCGCTGAATGACATTTCTTTGAATGTAAGTCCAAGTCACTTGCTTATGGTAATAGGTCCTGTAGGGAGCGGCAAATCTACTTTACTCATGACAATTTTGAAACAGATTTCAATCAAATCAGGGAACGTTTCCACTAAAGGACAAATAGCTTATGCAAGTCAAATACCTTGGATATTCACAGGAACAGTTCGTGATAACATCTTATTTGGCAAGGCGTACCAAGAGAAGAGATATCAGAGAGTCTTAGAAGTATGTGATCTTTCTCAAGACATCTGTCGATTCCCAAAAGAAGATCTGAGTATGATCGGCCAAAGAGGTGTCAGCCTGAGCGGTGGTCAGCGTGCTAGAGTTGGCTTAGCACGCGCAGTGTACTCAGATGCTGATATCTTCTTGCTGGATGATCCACTAAGTGCAGTAGACGCTAAGGTTGGAAAACTCATATTTGACAAATGCGTCTGTGAAGAACTATCTGGTAAAATACGAATCCTTGTTACACATCAACTTCAACACCTTCATCGAGCTAATGAAATCGCTGTCTTGAAGGAAGGTCGTATCGTAAACTATGGCTCGTATGAACACATCAGCAAAGACAGATCTATCAGTAAAATTCTTGATAATTACGCAACTGCTGATCTGAAAGGTGTAACCATCGACAGAAGCAATCTGTTGCCATTCCACGATGACCTCGATGAGCTTACTGGACGTGACATGATCGAAGAAGACGAAGACAAGGGAGCTGGACCAGAAACTGTATCATGGCGATTATTATGGGATTACTTGCGTATGGGGCTACCAGCTCCATTGCTCGTCTGTCTGTTCGTCTTTTTTGTCAGTGTACAAGGTAAGGAAGTGTTGACTTTTGATGTATTAATTTTACACTTGATGATGAAGTGATAAATCATAATTTAGTGGCCTTTTTAATTTTAGGTGCTATTGTCGTTTCATACTGGTGGCAGAAAGTCTTTGCTGTCATGCCTTACATTAAACAAAGGAAAACCAATGCCCTTGGTGTTTATGCAGCGATTGTTTGCGGAGCCTATACTTTAGCATCAAGCCGTATGGTTCTGGTGATCATTGCTCTCATCAAATCATCAACAAGGATTTATGATAGGATGACAGTCGCCGTCCTGCAGTCTCCGGTGTTTTTCTTCGATACGAACCCTGCTGGACGAATAATGAACCGTTTCTCGAAAGACGTGGGTACTCTGGATGACTTCTTACCAAACGACTTCACAACATCTATCTCCTGCTTTCTTTATTTTTTCGGAGTTGTTATTCTAACAAGCTTCATGAACTTCTGGTTTTTTATTGCAATCATTCCTACCTTAGTCCTTTTCATTATCTTAAGCATTTTGTACATGACGACTGTCCGGCAACTATCGAGATTTGAAGCCAACAGATGCAGTCCAATGTATGAGCATATTGGGGAGACCATATCAGGATTGGAAGTCATTCACACATCAGAGATGGATGCTGCATGCTTGGATAAGTACTATAGGTATGTTCGTAGTTTACTTGCCTTTCTTCAATTACGTTTATATCAGAAAAACTCTGGTATTAATTTCTGGTAAAGCCCTTCAGCAAACTTTAGGCTGCAAAAACTTGATAAAGGTAGTTTAGATTCCAGGGATGAGAACGGATTTTACTGCATCCTTCCCTAGAAATGTTAATTCTTTTGGGAATCATTTCTCTTTCCCCGGCCACAGGTTGCCATGTTGATTTGGGTAGGTTTAGTAGCGTTTAAAGACGAAAAGAAACGGACTGTAAAATAACAACAGCTATAGCGTTAATTATGTAAGCATAAATTAATACGATCTATCAACATGCCACATCTAAAAGTTTGTTTTTATTTTGCAACAGGCTTCAAAATTTGCATACTAGAGCATTTGATTTGATGATATCTACTCGTGAAGGTGTTGGTCTATATATCATGTTGCTTTTTAGCTTGTTTACTGTGGCAGTGGGCTCTGGGTGTTTACTACTATCATTGGATATAGGTGAGTTGGTTTGGATATCTTAACAGATAGATAAACGTTAAGTTGTATTACTTTTTTAAGAAGCAGTAACGTTAGTAGTAAATTACTTTGTATTATATATGGGTTAGGGTTTTACTACTTTCAGCTTTGATACGAGGGTCTTTATGAGGTTTTTCTTCTTTTCTTCAGTTTCCCCCTATCCGCATGAATTTCAACACCTTGCTTCTAATTCCATCTGTCAGCCAGCCGTGCCCTGACTTATATCAGCAAAAAGATTGTTTCAGGGTGGAATAAAATTGATGGTCGTGCGTGCCTAAGGATTGCTTTATTCGTCCCCTTCTCTTTCTCAAGGAACCTTACTAACGATAAAGAGTCCAGCGATTGTTTACAATCATAAATGGGTTTTAAAAGAAATACCGTATCAATTCTATGTGTGCTTTGCCCTTTTTTTAAGGTACAACTGGGCTGCTACTGTCGTACGCCATGTCCATCAAGGCGAAAGTTTCAGTGGGATTACGCTATGCCTCTCATCTAGAAGCTGAGCTGGTATCAGTGGCAAGACTCAAAGCCTACACCCAACTACCCTCTGAACCAGGATATGATAGACAAGCCGAAGTACCAGCCAACTGGCCCAGTCATGGTAATCTGAGTCTTCTTGGAGTTTCTTTGACTTATTTTGATGGTGCATCTTCTATACTAAAGGACATAGAGTTAGAAGTACAACCACGAGAGAAGGTCGGTATTGCAGGCCGTACTGGAGCAGGAAAGTCATCCCTCGTGAATGCCTTATTTCGTATGCCAGATCCTCAAGGTCAAGTGTTTATTGATGGTATAGATCTAGGTACTATTAATGTGCAATACGCTCGTAGTTCCATGGCTGTCATTACTCAATCACCTGTGCTGTTTCAAGGTAGCTTAAAGACCAATCTAGATCCTTTTGACCAATTCACTGACGACGAAATTTGGACAGCATTGAAAGAGGTACAGATGCTGGGGCGCGTTATGAAACTTGATGGGCTACTTAACTACCACTTTGGAGAGGAAGGCTCGGGTTTCAGTGTTGGTGAGCGGCAACTGTTGTGTCTTGCTCGTGCACTGCTCCAACGACGAAAGATCCTTGTACTGGACGAAGCAACAGCCAACGTTGACTACAGAACAGATCAACTTATTCAGGAAGTCATCAGAGAAAGGTTTTCCGACTGTACTGTTCTGACTATAGCACATCGACTCAACACCATCATCGACTACGATAGGGTAGTGGTTCTTGATGGAGGTCGCATTGTTGAAGATGGCACTCCACAGCTTCTCGCTTCCAAGAGTGACGGGATTTTTGCCACACTTCTACGAGAAAATGGTCATCAAGACAGCCCTTTATAATTGTAGTACTGTCAGTAATCATTTTTAATTTTAGGTAATTGCTTTTCAATTGTTTAAGCGGTTTGTTATTATACTTTCGTTTGTCAGTATATTTAAATATTTAAATATATACAGCTCTTTCTTATCTACGGATTCATTTCAATTAGATAAAGGCACTATCATCATCATCCTCATGCATTATCATCATCATCATCATCATCATCATCATCATGCATTATCATCATCACATCATCATCATCATCATGCTTATCAGCATCATCATCCATCATCACTGCATTCATCATCATCAGCATCATCAGCATTTATCATTATCATCATCATCATCACCTCATCATGCATTATCATCCATACATCATCATCATCATCATGCATTTATCATCATCATCAGTCATCATCATCATGCCATTATCATTCATCATCCATCATATCATCGATCATGCATGCTCATTATCATCATATCATCATTCCTTACCATCATGCATCATCATCATCATCATGCATTATCATCATCATCACATCATCATCCATTATCATCATGCATCTACATCATCATCATGCATTATCATCATCATGCATCATTATCATCATCATCATCATCATCATCATGCATATCATCATCATCATCATCATCATCATGCATTATCATCATCATCATCATCATCATCATGCATTATCATCATCATCATCATCATCATGCATATCATCATCATCCATCATCATTATCATGCATTCATCATCATCATCATCATCATCATCATGCATTATCATCATCATCATCATTATCATCATCATCATCATGCATCATCATCATCATCATCATCATGCATTATCATCATCATCATCATCATCATGCATTATCATCATCATCATCATAATCATCATCATCATCATCATCATGTATCATCATCACCACCATCATCATTATCACCATTAATAATAATAATCATTATAATAATCATCATGATTATCATCATCATCACCTCTTTCATCTTTAATCATCATTATCATCATGAGTATCGACATCATCGTCAATATCATCACCCTCTTTATCATCATTATAATCATCATTATCATCATTATAATAATTATCATTATCATCATCATAACTTTTTAAAAAATTTTCAAAATATAGACCGAACCTGCTGTTTTCACATTTGAGGCCACGTGTTATTCCCTAGGGTATCATTTCTTTGTTTAACGGTTGCCCACGAGAAGACACATGGATACAACCAAAATATATAATCATATTCTCGCTAGAATGACACGGGGTCTGAAATGGGAAAAACATTACGCCCAAAGGAATTGGGTTCATAAATATACCTAAAGATAATCTTGTGCTGGGCCTTCTGTTAGGATTAAGTTATATACATTGAATTAACTACATGATAATCAATAATCTAAAGTGTGTTATGATGAATAATATGGAAATAAAAGATGGGGAAAAACATGACCATAACCTTAAAGAGAATAGAGATGTATAATGGGCATCCATCCAAGAACAAATAATATATATATCTTAATCATATCAAAAGCTTTAAAGAAGTCTATCAGGTTAAGTCCATTGAATTTATTGGCCTCTTTCATCGTTACTAAGCCATGATCTACTAGTTTAACAAGAGCCGTTTCACAATATTATTCAGGTCGAAATCCCGAATGAGCTGTAATCAGCTATTTCAAAAAAGGTTGAAGGGGCGAACTTAACGGCGATAGGGAAGAAGCGATAAGTGGTAGAAGATAAGTCATTGCCGTGCACTGTAATACATGAAAGATGGAACGCCGACTGCTGCAACAAAAGTAGGCGTGTCAGTAGACGAATTAGGGCGTGGTAGCGAGACAAACTGTTGGCGTGTCGCCACAATTTGGCGAGATCCGTAGTACCGGTTCGGTTTGGTAATTACAGAGATTATCGTAAATATAGTCTATAGATCTCCTCAACGTGCCTCTGTCTGTTTAGTCAAATAGTCACAACTAGCTTAAACAATGAATGCAATAGACGATAGGTCGTTACAATTAAGATGATAATTCATAAATATTAAAGTCAAACCGAGAAAACCGTGAACACCTAAAATATGCCGGTCTGGAATATGAGGCAGCGTGTTCTGACCAATCAAATGCAACATTTAATTAGAAATGAATAAGCCTGAAGCGAGATGACGTTTTACCCCCGTCTCTAGACCATAATAGTTTTTAAAATTCTTTCATATTAAAATTTTTGATTTCTTAGAGAATACAGGAACAATAGTCATAATTAAAGAACAAAAGCAGTGTGAAAAGGATTATGGTCTAGAGACGGGGGTAAAACGTCATCTCGCTCCAGGCTTATTCATTCTTGCATGCGGTTCCTTTGTGTGAAGGTGCAAAGCCTCTATACGTAAAATGGCTTCTCGTAGGAAATGTAATCGTATGGGTGGGAAAACTACTGTTTTAACTGACTTACAACACATACGAAGTGCGTTATGCCGTAACATTGACACGGCTCCTTTTGAAATGTTGACGCATGAGTGGCCGGGAAGCGCATGGTACTGACTTGTAAGATACGGAGTAGCATTGATAGGGTTCTTCCCTTAAGAATTGTTATGGTAGGCGTGGGAGAAATACGGCACAGATTTACAGCACGTACACGGTCATGTGACCTGCCCTAACACTGAAATTACTTCCTATTACCGCCATTTGCATTCCTAAGCGGCCACCCCGGACAAAAATCGCGACGCGCACTTTGCAATAGAGTGCCGTCAATCAAACACGTTGACATCATTTACACGCGTGTGATTCGAAAGGAGCCAAAACTTGTCGATTGTTGACAAGTTTTATGAGCCACACTCACCGGGCCTATCCGGGCCGATCCAAACGCGTCTAAATGACGTTAACGCGTTTGATTGACGGCAGTCTATTTCAAAGTGCACTTCCCGATTTTTTTGTCTACTGCATATTAGATAAGCAGTGGACACTATGCCATCGAGTTTACCCAGATATAGTTCATATCCTATTTAACTAGCGAAAAACATGGTAAATGACATGCGATATAACTGACATAAAGTTCATCTCGGTATAAGGGTTTTAAAACTTCGGATTACTTTCGGATCCCACGTGCACAGCTAGCGGCGCATGGCGAGGATAGACGATGTTATCCGAAGTCCAGCGTACTGGCTGGTTAACTTGGCTGCTCTGTTTACGACTGCTTACGACTTTTTATCGACTGGGAAACGTTAGACCAACGTATCAAACCATGATTCGGTAGGTTCAGGTACACAGGGCTATATGGAATGTGTCAAGTGTTGTTTAATTTTAAAGTGCTTTCAGATATTTGCAATATCTAGAAAGAATTTATCGCAAAACGACCGCTGACGAATTTAGCGTGTTGTGCTCTAGTACCTAAGCATGTCAACAATGTTGCTTCATGAACGATTGTTGCAGAACCGATGCGATGCATATATATGTGAAACTGATTTTTACAGTGACAGTATTTGAGCCCTTCAAAGGGATAACTGAGAATATTAAGCCCTGAATACCTACAAGTGAATATTCTACATATATATGAATCAAAAATGTTGCTGTATATCTATCAGCAGCAGTAGATTTAGTGACATTCTCTTGTTCATCCTCTGATATTACAGTCGACTGAAGTCAGCATTGTTACGCTTTGCATCATACTCAGATAAGCACTGACATTTCCTAGACACACCTTGCTGGTCAACCGAGCATGGTGGGATAGGACCCAAAGCAGGTGCACATGCACCAACTCAATTCCACCCACAACCTCAAAATCATTTTGCAATCCCGGTCAACTAAAGTGATCAACACTATACCCAATATATCATACTCAGATCGGTATTGACAATTCCTAGACACTCCTTGCTGGTCAATCCAGCATGGTGGAATAGGACTGAAAACAGGTGCACATGCACCATCTCACTTCCACCCATAAATTCAAAATCATTTCCAAATACTGGTCAACTGAAGTCAACACTATACCACAGGCATCATACTCAGTTCAGCAATGACAATTCCGAGACACTCCTTCCTTGTCAACCAAGCATGGTGGGATAGGACTCAAAACAGGTGCGCGTTCACCATCTCACTTCCACCCACAAACTCAAAATCATTTTGCAATACTGGTCAACTAAAGTCAACAGTAAACTCACTGCATCATAGTCAGATCATTTCTGACTTTTTTTAGACACACCTTCCTGGTCGACCGAGCATAAATTCAAAATCATTTCCAAATGCAGGTCAACTGAAGTCAACACTATACCACAGGCATCATACTCAGATCAGCAATGACAATTCCTAGACACTCCTTCCTTGTCAACCAATCATGGTGGGATAGGACTCAAAACATGTGCACATGCACCATCTCACTTCCACCCATAAATTCAAAATCATTTCCAAATACTGGTCAACCGAGGTCAACACTATACCACAGGCATCATACTCAGATCAGCAGTGACATTTCCTAGACACTTCTTTTTTGATCAACTGAGCTTGGTGGGATTGGGCTCAAAACAGGTGCACATGCTCCATCTCACTTCCAACCACAATTTTAAATTCATTTCAAAATCTCACTTCTATCTATAAATTCAAAATCATTCCAAAATCCCGGCGAACTGATGTCAACACTTAACTCACTGCATCATAATTCAAAATTATTTCCAAATCTTGGTCAACTGAAGTCAACACTATACCCATTGATTTTTGCCCAACCAAACATACACCAAATAAAATCATCCTTGTTTTTCTTTTTGTCAGGAGTATGGTATATCTAAGATTATGGTTTGCTATACCTTCCAGGAAAGAGAAATTTATTGGCTGCCATGCACTTGAGAGAAGTGAATGATATAAAGATGTTTTATATTTATGGTGCATGTACACCTGTTTTGAGTCCCATTCCGCCATGCTCAGTTGACCAGGAAGGAGTGTCTAGGAAATGTCATTGCTGATCTGAGTATGATGCAATGGGTATAGTGTTGACTTCAGTTCATCAGGATTTTGAAATGATTTTGAATTTGTGGGTGGAAGTGAGATGGTGCATGTGCACCTGTTTTGAGTCCTATCACACCATGATTGGTTGAAAAGGAAGGAGTGTCTAGGAATTGTCATTGCTGGTCTGAGTATGATGCCTGTGGTATAGTGTTGACTTCAGTTGACCTGTATTTGGAAATGATTTTGAATTTATGGGTGGAAGTGAGATGGTGCATGTGCACCTGTTTTGAGTCCTATTCCACCATGCTGGGTTGATAAGGAAGGAGTGTCTAGGAATTGTCAATACCGATATGAGTATGATATATTGGGTATAGTGTTGACTTCAGTTGACCGGGATTGCAAAATGATTTTGAGTTTGTGGGTGGAAATGAGATGGTGCATGTGCACCTGTTTTGGGTCCTATCCCACCATGCTCGGTTGACCAGGAAGGTATGTCTAGGAAATGTCAGTGCTTATCTGAGTATGATGCCTGTGGTATAGTGTTGATCACTTTAGTTGACCGGGATTGCAAAATGATTTTGAGTTTGTGGATGGAAGTGAGATGGTGCATGTACACCTGTTTTTAGTCCTATCCGACCTTGCTCGTTTGACCAGGAAGGAGTGTCTAGGAATTGTCAAGGGTGATCTGAGTATGATGCAAAGCGTAACAATGCTGACTTCAGTCGAATGTAATATCAGAGGATGAACAAGAGAATGTCACTAAATCACATGAAAAGATCTGTTTTAGCAAATAAAGACAAAAATGGGTATTACTTTAAAGTACCAGCTAATGGTTACACTAATATTTCGTTTACTGTCGACTACCACAAGAGGTGGGTTGGAGTAGGGGTTGTTCATTATTTTAGCCTTTGGATCGAGTCTATAGGGTATGAGTAGAGGGTACATGGATTGTATTGTAGCCACATAACAATGAAGCAACTTAGGAATTAGAGGAACAATAGGATGCAATTCAAAGCGGGTTATTGTGAAGCTACTCCCAGAATTAATGTCAATATATTAAACTTTAAAACAGTATGTGCAATAATCTGTTTTGCAGGTATGTAAATTAGTTCTACGAAGCACTCTAAATGTCACTAATCACGTGAAAATAAATGGTTTTGAAAATATAAATAAGGTAGTCCCAGAAATAATGTCAATGTTTACATTTAGAACAGTCAGTGAAATAATCTGTTTTGCTTATAAGTTTATACATGTAGATTATTTTATAGCTGAAGTTGAAGTTACTACATAAAATACCACAAAAAAAATAATATTAGACCCGTATCCGGATATAATTTACCTTTGATATTTCTACTTTAAATAGACGAAGATCGATTTAATAAAAAGAATTACTGATAGGTGAGGTTAAGGTGTATAAATGTATGCAACTACAATACTAGTAGTAAGGTTTAAAATCTTATAAACTTTTATTTGAAGCATACTAGCGCTCAAAAATAGCTACAATAAATAAAATGAAATCAATAATGTTAGGAAACCTGTCAATGTCAATGTCAATGTTTACATTTAGAACAGTCAGTGAAATAATCTGTTGTAGATCGTTTAGCTGAAGTTGAAATTATAAAAATACCACACAAAATATAACCGGAATTTAGGTTAGACCCGTATCCGGATATGATTTACCTTTGATATTTCTTTCGATAGACGACGATCGATTTAATAAATAGAATTACTTATAGGTGAGGTTAAGTACTGTTTAATAAACGAGCAGGAGTGTTTTATCGGATATAAAACACGAGGCGTAGCCGAGTGGTTTTATACCCGATAAAACACGATCTGCGAGTTTATTGAACGGCTTAAAAAACTCGTGATGAATGTTATCATATTGTACTGAATTCTTTATGAAATGAACAAAGTTTGATAGAGAAAATCCAAGTTAAAGTTTATGCAAATGAAGACGAATCTTTATCAGATATAAAACCTCCTTCACGGTCATGATTTCTATTGTGTTTCCTTCATGAATTATTAATGAGTTTTTTAAGGTGTATAAATATATGCAACTACAATACTAGTAGTAACGTTTAAAATCTTATAAACTTTTATTTGAAGAATACTAGCGCTCAAAGATAGCTACAATGAATTAAAAATGAAATCGATAATGTTAGGAAACCTGTCACTGCTAGCAAAGTCTCCTTTTCGGTTTTTTTTTTTTTTTTTTGCTACTCCGTCTTGAAACTCATACTTGCCCGCGGTTCCTTGACGGTACTTATTCGAATTTTCGCCATATTGGGGAGCCAACAAGCCAATGAAACTCTGCTATAAGTTTAGAAGTAGTGGGGAATTTTTATGGTGGCGAACTCGCCTAAACTCAAACACCGATTCTTCCTCGAAGGCCGTCCGCCATTTTGTTTTTGTAGTTTCAAAAACTATTTCGTTGGTCTCCCTGTGTCATGGTGAGAAACGACCAATAATCGGTAGTTTGATTCCCCACGTTCACCATGGGCAAAGACCAGTTTTGACCCCCGTTCCATGCCTCATGATTCCTATTTTTCTATGGACAGAAACTATTCATTCACTTACGAATTACAATTTTAAAGTTTCTCTCTCTAAAACCGTTAGCTTAGCCAGAGAGTTTAGCTAAAATGTGCTGAAATATTAATGAGAATCAGTAGGTAGAATAAAACTGCTAAAACTGCTTTTACAGGAACCTGTCGAATACTAACCTTCTCAAAAGAGACCGCTTCAAAACTTTAATTTTTTTAAACAAATTTGTTTGCAAACGTAATGGAAAGGAAATATGATTGGATAAAGGAAACCTGTGAAATAGCCAATGCGTCGTTTACGTGCTCGGATACTAAAGAGAAGTTATAGGCACATTAAGTCAAATAAGCTACTCTACGCTAAAGCTATTAAGAGATTCATCTACTTTGGTTCGTTGAAAAACCCTATAGTGAAAATGCTCCTTATTTTGGTGCTGTGCCTATGTATTGCAACGATTTTATCCAAGCCTGCTGACGGAATATCTTCTGCAATCAGACGACCGTCGTCACTGTTATCTTACCCGCATGGTCATCACAAAAGCGCAAGATTTATAGATCCGCTCCGCAAAATAGTTTTCATTAGCTACAGCGAACAAGGTATCATAGTATTAAAGTCATTATAGCATGCACTACTTTGCGGGCAAAACTCGCTCACTTTTTATTTTTAATCGTACACGGGGTTTCGTTGCAGGCTCTCCCCTCCCCCTTCCCTCTCCTCCCCAGTCCCCCTCCCCTTTCCTTTTTCCCTCCCCAATCCCCTCTCCTCTTCTCTCAATTTCCCTACCAGAGGGCCGCTACGCAGTCTATACATTTCCTTATGAACCATACACAGGAACCTTGTTTGGGTTGCCTGTGTTCAGTACTGTGTAACACTCGATTGAAGTAAGAAGAACTTTCGGGATTAATATCATATCTTTGTGTAATTGTTTAACTGACCCGCCAACGTTGGTGGTAAGTCCTCAACCTTATTGTATTTCTTTTAATCTGTAGCACAATTGATTCCTTTGTTGTGTATTTCGTCTTGTAAATCATTTTACCATATAAGTAACAACAATTGTAAACAGAGCAATAGGCTAACTAATCGATCATACTTATTTTAGTTGACCAGATCATTACGAGATTTAATAGCGCAAGAATAAACACAGATTTGCGTACTCAATTAACTATGGCATTGGTTTTATGATATGTTTGAGAAATCCCGTACAATTTTTGTCCCACGGTACGAATCAATATCCATTTTTGAATCACACGGCCATCGCTTCCCAATACCTATCCAATAATCTTTGATCCCATTAGGTCCCTCAACCGATTACAGGCTATTGATAAGTAATTTTGTTCTGCAGATATCAAATAATTTAAAAAAATATTGTTTTTTAGATACAAGCAATTTGCCGCCGACTAACATCAATACCAGCAGCGCGGCAATAATCAAATTCAACATCGTCTCGAAAACCACTCACTAAGCTTCAAAAACTATCTATCATTTATTTTCGAACATTTATGTTTACGATTTGAAGTTAAGAGATATTCTCAGGAGCGATTTTTAAGCTCTACTGAGAATTATTGCTTTAGTTCGCAACACAGGAGGCCCAGTATACAAAAACAGAGGATAAAAAAACCTGTGGAAACATACAGTGAAAATTGATGATTATCACGTGACACCTTCTTGGACAGGTAGAAGAGAGAATATGAAAATATGACAATAGTCTCATTGAGGAATTCTTGTTCATGAGGCCATATGACGAAAGTGTCTTTCAGCATATGTTTCTGAGCCTACATGTAGGTTCGTTGGTTGCATACTCCAAGGCATTTCATTCAAATTGTTCCATTACAAAGGTTGGCAGCTAGTGAAAGGCAAAAAGTAGTCAGACTTTTCCTTCTTTCGATATACATGTGTAATACTCAAATTCAATCTACTCGGACTCAATGCAATTTACAACTTCATCAACTTTTTCTCAATGTGCTCCAAGTCGCATCCCAACTTTTGTCAGGTCAGGTCAACTTTTGTCAGGCGAAGAAAAAAATCCTGATCCATGATGAAGATGATTGCGATGACGAACATTCTACTTAGATTAATTAGTTTTATCTACCGATACTCTCATCCGACGACAAAAAATAGAATATAACTCCGATAGGGAGTACGCGGCTGAAAATATCATCTCTCACTAATAAATCGATGTAGTAGCTATTCAGAGGCGGACCCAAACAAGGAAGGGAAGCAGGGGGTGCGAACCCTATCCTGGTTCGACTTTGTGCCCCTACTTCGAAATAACCAATACAAACACAAAGTAGTTTTTCCTTTTGATTCTAAGTGGTGCATCCTCGATCCCTGGATCATGAACTTTGTGCGCAGGCTCCTTCCTGAACATAATCCTGGATCCGCCCTTGATTAACCTTCTGAAGAACAAACCTAAGCATAATAAAACTGTTGCAGAAGAAGAGTATACGCGTTTGTTTGAATGTCTCGTCTTAATATTCAGTTATACCCCTCTCATGCATTTTTGCCGCTGTTTTCCAGGTTTGAATCCCACAGACTCATTAGGGGCTTTACAATTATTATCAGGTGGGAGGGGGATGTATCAATGAGCTCCATACAACACCCTAAAAGCACCCTTTTCTCTAGTTAGGCTGAGGAGAAATATGGGAAAGACGAAGTGATCCTGAAAGAAATTGTAAATTAATTGAACACTTGTTGAAACAAAGAGGCGGTAGTGGTGAGAGCACTTGCACTCGCCTCTTACCAGTACGTGCTTGATGGTTCTCTCCTGTGCTTCGAGGGATTTCCGGTTCTCCGGTTTTCCTCCCTAGCTCCGTAAAAATCAACCCGTCTAAATTCCAATTTGAATCCAGTAGAAGAAGAGCAACCCTGTGGAATCCACTGTTAATCCCATTATTCATTATTATTTATTTCTTTATTCAGGCGTTTGACTTTTGGTTTTACTTTATATAATTCCCGGTTGGCTATTTTTAGTAACCGGACCCAGGTTGAATTTCGCCTTTCCCTACCCCCGTGCACATTAACTTGCGCGCGTGCACTATTTCCGTTCCGTTTTTAGTTATCAAGTTGATGACGCCGTGGAGTAGGGTAAGGTAAATTTAAGATGCATCTGGTTACTGCAAATAGCCCAACCTAGCCTAACCGGGAATTTACATGAATCGCGGGTAATTAAAAAGTTTCCTTCTCTTGTGATCATTTGTACTCTCTTGTTACAATTTGATGAAGCTCGTTTCTCGTTAAACGGCCCGCTACACCGAAAGAGAAAGAAGAGAGCTTTGCATATATACAAAAAGTAACAAGGAATAAGGACTAAGGAAAACAATTCAGAGAAAAGTCATAAAATACGATTTAAAAGGAAAAAGGGAAAACAGTGAAGTGACTTTAAAGCGAGAGAATAGTGAAAAGCAAAGAAAGAAAGAAAGAAACTGAGAGAGAAAGAAAGAAAGAAAGAAAGAAAGAAAGAAAGAGAGAGAGAGAGAGAGAGAGAGAGAGAGAGAGAGAGAGAGAGAGAGAGAGAGAGAGAGAGAGAGAGAGAGAGAGAGAGAGAGAGAGAGAGGGAGAGAGAGAGAAAGAGAGAGAGAGAGGGAGAGAGGGAGAGAGAAAGAAAGACTCTGACTCGACTGAAGATATTAATCAGTTTAGCAGCTTTTTCTCTTCTTCTAATTTCTGTTGACTTCATGATTATGCATTATATTGGAATCGTTCCCGGTAGTAGCAGTGAAGCGCCAGTTTGGCGTTTACTTCATGCAGGCTACAACGTTGGTTTTAGTCTTCCCGGATCCAAGCCTCTTCCGGTGTCTTGTTTTCATATCCTCGTTCATCATTCAGTTCAACAATTTATGCTGAGATAAGCTGAGTATTATGATTCTATCGAAAAAACAAACGCTAGTCATTCAAATTTTTCTCAATACGTGACTAGGAAACCTCTACTGTAAATAAATACAATAACATTCATAAACAATTGATAATAGACTTTGGTTTCATGACTGAACAGGAACAGGGTGTGACGACAAGAACGTCATTTACACTAAACGCGCCAAAAGTGCTGACAAATCGATTGAGCCGATTACGAAACGACAAACCCAGCACACCATGGCATCCGGAATCCTTCGCTTATCGATTACTTTATTGTGTTTCACTTGATCGATTTGTATGACGGATTTGAGGCGTATCTAATCGATAATACTTCGTATGACGTCACCACGTGATCTTTATGCAAATCTTTACTACGACGAAGTACTACAGAAGGTCGAGGGTTAGTGTTTTGCTTGTAGAGTCAATCCACACCTTTGCAATAATTGGCTTGAGTTAGCCCTGAAATCAAATCTTACGCAAGTGTATCGTCTTTCTTGGTTTTGTTGAGAGTGCTAACAATCGGTCAGCTGGTAAAATCATGTGATATTCCCTCAGATAGAGAAATTAGATCAGAACAAGAGGCATAGTGGAGTTGTAAACACGTAGTTTGGTGTTTGTGATGGCGACTCGCACAATGTGGATTTCAATTGTCTTCGTATTCTGTCTTTTAATGGCCAGCTTGACTATTACTGTAGCTCAAATGAATCTTTATATTACTAAAAATGATGTGAACTCCTACCTAAGTAAGTATAAGTCCGAGGTAACGTTTTGAAAGTCATTCAAAACGCTCCAACAGCTCGTAGGATGCGAACAACACACATCAACACGTGTTAATATTGCTTGGCTTCTTCCTTCCTACAGAGATGAATTTCAACTTCGATCTCTACTTGATCAAAGACAATGAACCTGCAAAGCTTTTGCAAGATCCCAGGGCATTTTACGAGTTTATGTCGCCTTTTCCATCGTCAGTAAAAGGAGTCAAAATGAGCTGGTTTTCTAGCCCTAAGGTATGTTGAGACGTGACTGATTCAAATTCGAAAAGGAATACATTATTAGTATTGGCATCATTCTTATCACTTTTGGACATCATCCTTCGTTATTTTTACGTTATTAAACTCCTTTTTATCACTGTGTTTTGTTTTTTATTCGACGTGATCCATTTATTATTATATAAATGAGTTTTTTATAAGAAGTTTTACTCTGTGGTGTTTAGATTGAATGTATAATTACGAATTCATAAAACAAATACCCCTTATGGTTGACCGATTGTTCTAGATCACATCATGCACTGTTGTCCTCTTTAATTTGTATTTTTTGCTATTTACTATCATCAAATCTAAACAGTATCCAACAAATATAACTTTAAATAATATTTGTTATTGTATACGTGATGAATATATTCACATTTTCTTTTTATACCCTCATATATAAGTTGTTAAGATCAGAAGCAAAAATTCTTTAGCGTGTCTTTATTTGCTAAGCAATGTCGCAGACCATCCGTCTAGATAATGCATTGACATTGTACGCCAGTAGATTCGATTTATTTGATCAGATGTTTTTTTTGTTATTTTTTTCTGTCGTGATCTTGTCTTGGGCAGATTTCAACATTGTTTTTGGACACTTTCAATGATTGTTAACGGTTGTTTTGAATTTATTATCTTAGTCTATTAGCTTATCTCTTGCATAACAGGATGAATTATTGTATTTCATACCACTATGGGAAAGGAGTATGTAAAATAGATGTGAAAACCAGAGGAAATGCATATGAAATTTTCACAGGTATTTCACTTGTCCTTTTCACATAATATGCATGTGAAAAAAGGGGAATAACATGTGAAAAAACATGTGAAATGGGATGGTCCCATCCCAAAACCATGCGAAAAAATGTGAAATTTTGAAAAGACTTGTGGATGGAAGCATGGGAAAAGTATACATATTTCACACCTTTTCCCCACATGACCATGTGAAAAACATGCGTTATTTTTGAGAAATAGTATTTTTTATCATTAACCATGTGAAACTAGCTCTTTTCACATTCTTTTCACAATAAAATAATTATGTGGAAGAAAGTGAAATTGATATAATCAATTTCTTAATGATGTGAAATGTATATATGGCGAAAGTAAATCTTTAAAGTAGTGCTTTGAATAGGTTCTGCATTCTGTATCCTGCAGACTATTGTTAGTAACAAACTTTGGAAAGAGCACTTTCAGATTTTGAAATCTAGAAGGATTGGATTTCTTAGCCAATTAAACAATTGGATTATTGAAACCATGCACTGTGCTTGTGATCAAAATAAATAAAGTAAAATTCAAAGGGCCACAGCATGTACTTTCTTATGGCCTACATGTACATGTAACTGATTGGAATTTTGCAGTCTTCAAATTCCTCACTGTACTAACTCCTCACTATACTAAACATGCCTAATAACTCATCTTTTTTGTAAATATTGAATTAATATCAAAGTCAAGTATTCTTCTTTTGGAGCAAGGAAAAACTGCCAACACTCTGGAATTCATCTGAGGGATACTCATGTCTTATATTGATTGATACATAACTGTACTTTGCTTTTTTATGCTCTGTTTACAATAAAATAGGGTAACCCTTACATGTACCTTCCAGGGCCCAGTCCTACAAAGGGTGGATAACACTATCCAACGTATAAATCCTTATCCAGTGAATAAGTCAAAGCTGTTGTCCAATAAGTTTATCCACTGTTTATCTTTTGGATAGTGTTATACACTCTTAGTACAACTAGGCCCTGGGCTACATGTAAATCTTGTTTGTGAGTAACCCCTTGGCCAAAGAAAACCAGTTGCACACCCCTAGCACTAAGGTTTACATGTTACAAACTTATTTCTTAAAGAGCTGCTGTTATAAAACCATGAAGAAATAATTTTTTTGTGCAGTTATGAAAAATACACCATTTGGGAAAACACAAGAGAAATGTTATCCCCAAGTGCTTTATAGCTCAAATAGCACAAGCAAGCTTTTTTAATTTTTTTATTTATGAAATACAGTACAAATAACAATAATCGCTATTTTGCATTATACAATGCAATAGAAAGTGAATATAGATGCTTGGTGCTTTCAAAAAGCATGTGATACCAACCAATCAGAACATGATAATTATAACAGTATTTAAAATAGTGTGGGTGTAGATAAAAAGTCATGTAAAAGGACTTACTTTCTTAGTCTCATCTGCAAGCTTCTCATGTTTTTGTTGCTAGGAAGACTAAGTACTAGTTCTGCTTGGTCAATGCCCAGCTAACGCAGGATGCCTAAGTATCTATCTATCAAGCTTTAGCTGTTGTATCCCAGCTTGGGACAAACACAACAGAGCTAGGCTCCAACTAGGTGAAGCCCAAGATTGAAATAGAATTTAGTAATTTATTATTGAGGAGGGAGGAAAACCAGAGAACCTGGAGAAAAACCTTCAAAGCACTCGAGAGAACCAACAAACAACTCTACTTATGTACAACATCGAGTAGAGTTGTTTGTTGGTAGTAGTATTAAAAGGAATAGAGAGAAAAGAGACGTGTGGAGGAGACTATTAAGTTCACCATATGTTTTCAAGGTTACAGCATCAAGACCAGTTTTTGTCCTTTAGGTTAACCATGGAGTTTTTTTCTTGTTATATTTAGACTTCAAGTTACAGTATAAAAGTCTTGTCAAGTGATACAGAAATGATGTCTCAACCAATTGCATCCATTGCTGATGAAGGAATTGTTTCTCATTCAGTCTTCTGTAAGTCTTAAATAGCCATCAATGTCAATGGGTTTGATTTCATAAATTTTTCCTATAAAACAACTGACTAATAATTCAATCATACAGATTTTGTATAAGTAACAAATTAAAGAACATGGTGGCCATATGCATGTTAGTTGATATAACAAAATAATCCACTGCATATCTTTTTTTAAATTGGACTATGATGGCAGCTTTGATGTCATTTGCAAATAAAGAATAAACTGGTTTTGGCCTGTTCTTGGCTCATTGTTGGAAGTGAACAATTTTCAAGGCAATGTGAGCCAGACCTATGGAAAACAAGAATCTATAATTTTTTCCTTTCACAAAGGATTTGTATTGGTGCTATCTCACCAGCTTATCGCTCTTCTCTTTTTGTATCATTCCATTATAGCGTTTTATATATCACTTGTGTGTACTGGCAAGAAAGCAGGCCTTGTGGATGCGTCAATGATGCTCAATTACACAAGTATTGTCAGTGGCTCAGTCCAGAGGGCAACACTCAAGCAATTTACCATTAAAGTCAGAAGATACTGCGATAAAACAGGTATGTTTTAACCCAAGTTATATAGATTACATATGTCTACAAAAGATGCCAATGATGCTATGAAAAAGAAGAAAAAAGTAGAACAAAACAAATAAATAAATAAAAGAAATGAATAATGCAATAAGAGGAAAGTCAGGAAAGAGACAGAAAAGCAAAAGGATGGATAAAAGAAATTTTGTTGAAAGGATAATACAAACCAAGCGAATGAAAGAGATATATGAGAAAAGTAGAAGAGAATTGAAAAAAATCAATTTGTAAGACTGTTTTACTATACCACTTTTCCTTAATTCTTTTATACCCATTTTCTCCATTCTTGTAGTAAAAGATCCCGACAAGCAAGCAGATGGCATTAATGCATGGTCTAGAGGAGCAATTGTCGGCCTGTCAGCAGGAATAACAGTTTTCTTGTGTATCAGTGTTGGCCTGGCATTGTTGTTCAAGTACTACCTCAGACAAAGGAGACTCAAAATGGAATTTGAAGATGATTTAGAAATAGAAGAAAAAAGGTAAAAAAATCAACTACACTCACTTCTCTGTTTAACTGTTATTACACCTTATTATATAGTTAGGGTATTATTCATGTGCTGATTAGCAGAAAACTGTGCTTAATTAGTTTCTAGATTCCCTGTTTGTCTTTCTTTTTGCAAGTAAATTCATTACTGAAAAATATTAGTAGCTATGTGATCAAATGAATAAAAAGGCTTTTTCTGTGCTCGCTCCATTCAGTAATAAAGCTCTAAGGAAGCACCCTAAGCAATCAAGAAGTGTGAGAAGCACTTGCTTATGGCTTACGTCACTTCCTGGATGCTTTGTCACTAAACAATACACTGAAAAAGATGGGGTTTTTTGTTTTTGCTAATTTGGTCATGATGATTATGATGCTGGCGATGAAAATGATGAGATTGATTGTACACTTTTAAAAAATCTTTCAATTCAAAATAATGCATTTTTAAATGCAATTTAAAAACTGAAAGAAAAAAAATTGGGAAAGCCTTTGATCCCTTTTTGAAGAGATTTGGTCATCTCTGGGGTAAAAAGTTAAAAATCAACTGGTTATATAAATGGTAACATTAAAAAACATGTAATTGTATTCTTTTTCAGGCAATTTGGATTGAAGAAAGTGAGAAGTCTTCCTATTCACAGACCACACCCATTATCTTCTACCTCCCCACCCCCTGTCATATACTCCCCAAAACGGCCGAAATTTGTGGCAAGGCCTCGACAGAGAAGTGGAACTAATGCCAGTGATATTTCTACTGTGGGACTGATATGTAAGGACGAATCTGATGATGAGGAAATTAGGTCCAGGCAATCAAATCCTGATGTTCCTAGTGGAAGCTATGGTTAGTAGTCAAAAATTTTAGATTAGAAATTCTCATGAATGAATGATTTTTTTAGGGTATAAGCTTATATCGATCAAATTATGTTAGCATTGAAAGATTATTACAGCATGATGTGCAAAAGTATGCCCATTTTCACACATCACAGCCCTTAGCATATGGTGTGGGAAAACCTTTATAACTTCAAGAAGCTACACTCAAACTATACATTTTCTCCAGGTCATTCAGCATCTTATCCCATGTAGAATTGATACTGAGAATTATTGTCAGAATGGTGATAGTAATTTCAAACACTTGAGAGAATTCTTCCTCCGATTTAGAAATCGGAGGAAGAATAACTCTCTCAACTGTTTGAAATATTACATAAAAGATAACTAACAATTAGACTGCAAGTCTATACTGCCCAAATGCTGACATTAGGCCTGTACATATTAGGATTTGATCTGATTTTGCTTGTTTTTTCATTCAGATGCAGTAACTACAGAAAATCAGGATCTTTGTTCAAGTAAATCATGGTCTAAGGCTTTTGCTGGAATGTTGATCAATCCTGCTCACCTGCAAAGGAAGGAACTCATTGGCACAGGTACTTTAACCATGCTCTACTTTTTCTATATCTTCACTAGTCTACAATGTTATTACTCTTTATTCCTTTTTATAAAATTATAACAGTTATAAATCTTGTCATCTGATTGGTTGGGAGTGTGTGCTTTATGAGAGCACACAGCACGCATACAACTTTCAGTTGCGTCATTCCTTTCCAAAATAATGGCTGTTGAAATATGTATTTTATGAAAGAAATAAAGAACTTGCTTGCTTTGCTGTGTGGAGTTATAAAGCACTTGGGGATTTAATTGGCAGAATACTTGAGAAACTCCAAAAAGCGCTTTGCAATGCATTGTGCTTCACCTAACACTCTCGTGTTCTGCCAACCCCACATGCTTTACAGTATAACCACACACATAATGGTATATGCATACGTATGCACCCACTTAAAATATAGCAACCAGTTTGAATAACTATTGTTCTGCACTGACAAGCCACTAACTAGCGCTTCATACAGTACATTATCTTTTATCTTTATCTTTTTATTTGAATTCTGTTTCTAACAGGTACTTTGTGCAATGTCTATTATGGACTTTTGAGTGAATCCAATTCACAAAACCATAAAGAAGTTGCAGTTAAAACTCTAAGAGGTAAAACTTGTTCACTGTTGCTTCATTTAGTTTATTGTGGGCTGTGCTAAGAGATAGAAAAACTTTTATTGAATACCCCACATGTATTGTGTCATTTGTTTATTCACCCTTGGAACTGCAGTAGACGAGATAAGTTTCTTTCAAAATTCTCTAACTGTCTTCAGGGGTTTTTCATCCTCTCTTGTATAATTCTTTACATAAAAAAGGAGCATTTTCATATTTCATTTTCATCATTGAATGAGATTCAAAAGCCCACCTAAGCCTTGGAAAGTCAAAATTTTATGATGCATTTTCATATTTCATTTTCGTCATTGAATGAGATTCAAAAGCCCACCTAAGCCTTGGAAAGTCAAAATTTTGTGATGCATTTTCATATTTCATTTTCGTCATTGAATGAGATTCAAAAGCCCACCTAAGCCTTGGGAAAGTCAAAATTTTGTGATGCATTTTCATATTTCATTTTCGTCATTTAATGAGATTCAAAAGCCCACCTAAGCCTTGAAAGTCAAAATTTTGTGATGCATTTTCATATTTCATTTTTGTCATTGAATGAGATTCAAAAGCCCACCTAAGCCTTAAAGTCAAAATTTTGTGATGCATTTTCATATTTCATTTTCGACATTGAATGAGATTCAAAAGCCCACCTAAGCCTTAAAGTCAAAATTTTGTGATGCATTTTCATATTTCATTTTCG
The DNA here is from genome assembly GCA_011057435.1 of Actinia equina. Taxonomy (NCBI): domain Eukaryota; kingdom Metazoa; phylum Cnidaria; class Anthozoa; order Actiniaria; family Actiniidae; genus Actinia; species Actinia equina. Next base: position 160,028 of record WHPX01000492.1, on the reverse strand, counting down.
TCATTGAATGAGATTCAAAAGCCCACCTAAGCCTTAAAGTCAAAATTCTGTGATGCACAGTAATTTAGGTGTTCTCCTAGTAAAGTGATATTCTAGTAATAAAAAAGATTAGTCTGCAATAGGACTACTAATTTTATATTTTGAAAATCAATTCTCCCATTCATAATAGTAATAGTAATACTGTATTTCTATTTCTGTTTTACAGATGGTATGACCTCTGAAGCTGTTAAAACCTTTGTGGAAAAAGTACTTGCAGTAAAGGATCTCCAACACCCAAATCTGTTGACACCCATGGGTGTGGTGCTACAGCCTTCATCCACACCTCAGGTGGTCATGCCTTACATAAAATATAAAGAGCTAAACAAGTTCTTGAGACAGGAACCGGTTTGTAGATTTGAACTTACTAAAATATCTAGTGCATGCCGTGAAACAGGACGCAAAATTAACATTTAAACCTGCTTTGTTCTTATTAGCAAAAATTTCAAAGTCACTAGCAATTGGATGCTGTGAATAACAAACTTTACTTGATGCAGGTTGTCAACTTTTCAGTCCTTTAATTTCTGGACTGTGGTCATACTCATAAGAATTAGCTGGTTAATGTTTTTGTCACCTGGTTTGACCCCAGACTTGTTGTCTTGAATATAATTGCTGGCTGGTTCTCACCTGTGCATTGAGGACATTTCTCTAGTTTTCCTCCTTCTAAGAGTTCCATTCCTGTTGAGTAACTGCTAAATCACAAAAGGTTTATGTTGCTGTCAATAATTATGTGACACATATTTTGGAATTTAAGTTGGATGGCAAGATTAACCATAAAGTGCATTTTTTACAGACAAAAACATGACATTTCGTCAATGCTATAAGCTTCCAACTAATATCAATTGAGGTGCTCGTTTTATTTTTGGACTTCATTTTGACAATTATTTATCAAAAAACAAAGTTGACCATTTTTTCATCTGCTCAATTCAAAGACTTAGCTAGAAACGTGCAAATCATTTACATGATTGGTTTTCTTTATTCATGTTGAATCTATTTATTTATCAATGTAATATTATATGATTGTATTCATGTTGTTTTTTGTAGGATCTTTCATCTCAGCAAGTCATAAACCTTGGTTGTCAAATTGCTAAAGCAATGGATTATCTAGCAACCAAAGACTGTGTTCATAAAAACCTTAACTCAACTCACTGCATGTAAGTTTTATTTGATTGTTACCTTGATTGCAACATGCTCTGATTGGCTCACATTTACATGTATGTGTATAAGAGCTTGTTTCCATTTAATGTAATTGCTGTCAAATTTGGTTTATTCATCAGTCAAGATGTTTTTTTTTCATAGTCCCTTTGTGATATCAACCATATCCTATTTAATTCTCTTGAGGACCATTTAATTATACTACCTACTTACAACTTTCTTCATATTTTAGGGTTGGTGAAGGTAACGAGGTCAAAGTCATTTACAATAGTCAAGTACCAATCATCAGTGAAGACGGCAAGAAATGGATGGCTCCAGAATGTTTAAATAATTGCATTTTTTCTCACAAGAGTGATGTGGTAGGTGCCTATTATGACACTAACAATATAAGAACCCCAAAACTGTATACTGAATCACATTCTCTCCAGCTGTGGATAACTGTACTGTACATCTTAGCCTGCTGCATGTCAACCACATTTTCCCCAAGATACCTACAAGACATTTAAGCCAGGAAAAGGCCTACATCCTTTGAGATCAATCTAGGGTTAATCGACCAAATTGATATCTTTCAAAAGTCAAACATGTTAATTCGACAGTAACATTAGGCTGGCTTTGAACAGTATTGATACAGGGTTGTGGGAGAAGGCTCATAGTAGATGAATTACCGACAGTGCAGTGACATTTCTTGCTTTATCAATATTTTAGTGGTCATTTGGTGTAATACTATGGGAGATGGCTAGTGCAGGTCAGCTACCTTATCAAGATCAAGACAGTCAAAATCTGCTTGAATATCTCTTGTCTGGAAATAGATTACCACAGCCAGAGAATTGTCCTGACGAATTGTAAGTGAATCCATACTAAAAGTACATTGTATAATGCCAAGTAATTGAAAGAAAGTATTCTTTAAACTTTATGTACACTTTATTTTTGCTATCCTATCTCACAGAGAACAATAAAGAGTATTTATTTACAATTACAATTAGTATAAAGCTTTTTCTTTTCCTTTGCTAACGTTGTGTCAATCTTGTCGTAGGTATTCTCTCATATTACACTGCTGGAGTTTAAGCCCCAAAGACAGACCAACATTTGCATGGTTAGTTGAATGTTTAGATATAATACATCAAAACTTCAACCAAGAAACAACGAAAGAAATACCCCCAGAGACAGTCTGTTAGGTAATATAAATTTCAAAAGCAATCATTCATATATATTTACTAAACTAGCCAGATTCAACAACACGAATATTTTCAAAGAAAATTTAGCAGGAATTTTCTATTTTGGGATATACCGGTAAGGCTAGATAAAATTATAAATACAAAACCAGAATATCTGTGATTAGATACATTATTGTATCTATTTGCCATGTAAATTTTGAATATTATCTTGTGTATATTATGTAACTATACATATGTTATATATATCATATTTCCAGTACTAAATTAAGATGTTAGAGTTAGGAGGTTAGCTAAAGTACTGTTAGTGCAGTAGTTATAGAATTACAATGAAAGCAAAGATGACTTAAAAGATATAAACTCCAATTTGCATCCTATAGAGCAGTGGCTTAATTATTTAATTATAATAGGATAAGTACCATAATGTAATTTCTGTCATGTGTTTGTATTTATACTTGGTTGTTATATTAACTTATATATACACTCAATTGAAGAATCGTTGTCGGGATCAGAAACATAGAACATAAAAGCTGAGACCAAAATGGCACATGGGAAGTAGGTTAATTAGGTGCATGTGGTGACCAGCGACCCATGGCATTATCCACTGTTCAATAATACACGTTTGGCATTCTAAACCCACTTCATGGATGGAGCAAATGAATAAATTATAATATAATTATGTCATTTCCCTTGTGCCATTTCGGTCTCAGCTTTTATGTTCTATGTTTCTGAACCCGACAACGATTCTTCAATTGAGTGTATATGATGGAAGGATGGCGAGAGTAGATAATAGGGCTCAATAATATTTAGGGCTCAAGAATATTTTTCTTATTTGTCTTAGAGACTATTACTTTATTTGTCTAGAATAAAAATATCTTACTATAAATAGCCAATACTAAGTAAACCAATCAGGTTTGAATATTGACTTTGCAAGCTGAAGCAGCAAAATAGTTTAACCTATTTATATCCAGCATATTCTGTTCACAAAGCAAAAATTCATTCTCAGGTGTGTAAGGTATTGATTGAAATATCTTTGGCATTGCGTGGGTTTGTCTTAAAAATAGTACCCTACTACATAAATAGTGCTAGTTAAACAATAGCAAACAATGGAATTTGCATGAAATTGCGCTACATGTATTTAGTTTACTAAAGATTTCACGGATTTACTGTGATCACTCCCGTAAAGTACTAGCGTGTAATAATCTGTTTAGTTTATTATTACCCAATAATAGTAATGGGAGAGGCAGAGAAATAGAATTATTCAAAGATGCTGCAAATCCATTTTGTTTTTCTAGTTCTGGTTATTTCTCAAAGTACATCGAGTAATCTATTTTTATAACTAATTGTCGTATCAGCAAGAAATGTTTTTGAAAATAATCGGTTCAGCTTGCAGAGCAAGTTTCATTTAATATTTAAAATAATTAATAAAGCATAAGAATACGAATTTGTTTGCTTGGATTCATCATTAGGTATGTAGAATTAAAGTAAAAGTCTTGGAAGTAAAAGTAGAGCTAGTATAGTACTGTCCGTGATTACTGCTTGTCGTAGGGATAATTGAGTAAAATAGGATCAGAATTCATGAAAAAATGAATTTGTTTTGCAAAAACTATATTTCATCTACACAGTTCTACACTGTTTAATTAGATAAGCAAAAGTGTTTTATTAGACTTTAAATAACATATTTTCAAATAGTAAAATAAACCAAAGCTCTATGAATTGCTTGAAACGTAGTTATAGTCTGTCATTCTATTCATTGCTGTCACACATAATATACTTTGTATAAGTGATATAATATGGCTAGACTATGGTCAGTGCAGTTAGACTTCTTACTTAAGTCTTGTCTAACAAATTTAAGGCATTTTTTACAATTTTGATGTCTTGACTTGCTAATCTCAGAACCTTTTTAGTGTCTTTCACACTAGTTTAGCATCACTCTTTTAACTTCCTTTTACGACAGTAGTACACTATGTAGTCATTATATAGACAGTGGTTTACATCTATCCCTGACCTTCAAGCTGCTTACAGAAATAACATAAGTATTGCAGACTCAAGACATGGGAAAGATTTTATCCACCAGTTTTGTTACCAGTATTTGGTGATGTGAATCATGGCAAGTTTTATAATAATTAGTTCAGAACTTCAACCTTAAAAACCAAATTGACAGGAAAGATGAAATAGCAAAAATGGTAAATAAGTCAATTCATTATCTACTTTGTACATATATGTTATCAAAATGTTAGTATTAAATTTTCGGATATTAGCTTTTCCTATTAGCATACTCAGTATGGTCCTATATTCTCTCTATGATAAACTTGCTAGCAAGTTTATATTGGAGAGACCCATGTGTAGCCTGTTATCAAGGCTGGTACATTCGTAAGCAGAAAGTCGTGCATGGAGGGTTGTTCAGCTCGCCTTCGTGAAATTGTTTACTCATGCAGTTTGATGTGAAATTCTTTTTGTTCATCATTCTCATGAGAAATAAAATGTGCCACGTACTGTATAAGTATGGCAGTGTTGTCTGACAGGCATTTTACCTAACCAAACAATATAAATCTTCATAGTAGCAACATTGCTAGGGAAAGGGGATGGATTTTTTTGTAGATTGTAGTCTGTGTTGGGTTCTTCTTTTTCCATGGAGAGTTAGTATTCACGGCTTTATCATGCTTGCTGTTTATACCAGAAATGGAAAACTCTCATGGATATCCCGGCGATTACATTTGTTTTGTACTTTACGACACAAACCCCAGATGAATGGCAGCTATTAATGCATTCAGATGTCAAATTATTGCATAGCAAAACCAATAGGGTTGGTTCCCACTTTTTTAATATAACCTAAGTATTTCTTTGTATTGCTATCAGTTGCCATGATGATGCTTCGCGTATCTGCAGTTCTTATCTTATGTTTGTTCTCATGCTCATACCAAAGTGTAGACCAGAGATAGGACAAATACATTAATTTTGAATACATCAAAAGTGCCATAGTTTTTTCTGGGGTTTGTGCTGTGACTACAAAAAAAAGGACTTTCTGTTCCAGTTATAGAACATGCACTTTAATTTTGTATATATTGATCAAGTAGAATTAAAATACTAAAGTGAATACACATTGAATGTGTGCCACTTTTGAAGCTTCATTGTGTGGCTGTGAAGTAAAGTATTTAAGCCATCCATAAGGATAATACTAGGTTATCAGACTTTATTTCTTGGCTGTAAATATTATCTATGAAAGAAAAATGACTTTTGATTACGTAAAGTAAGTAATTAAGTCTGTGGCACAGTAAAAATGTTGTATATCACACTAATAAATGAACAAATACAATTCAAATAGTGTCTTCTTTATTTCTGGGAGGGACTTGGGTGACTTGGTATGGAGAGAGCTTTTTATTAGCAAACGGTTGAATTTGGTAGTAGCCGGGGGTGGGCAGCCCCGGGATGGGGGAGGGGGGTGCTATACGGGTATGTGCCGCCAAACAGGGACGGTATATGAATTCACGCTCTCTCTCCTGGAACAGGGTATCTATTTTCGCAATACCGGAACAGGGTTTTTTATGTACATATAAATCATTCAGCAAATCGAATTAACTTGTCATTTAATAGTTATGAATTTCAGCGATTTTACTCTGGAAAAGGGTCAGGGTACAGGGGGCTCAGCGGCACATCCCTACCCTGAAGGGCAAGAGTGCACCCGGGGTGGGACGGGAGTTTTTCGTTGGGCTACTTGTGGTCATGGGGTGGGCTATGGCTGGAATTTTCGCGCCAAAACTCGTGTGCTCGCCTCTCCAGCTCTGGTACTTTCGGTTAAACTAAACTAAGCGTGGGACCACACCGGTTGTGTAACTTCTTAACATATTCAAATGTATAAAGACGATGAATAAGCAGACAGTTTGAAAAACTATAAATGGCATTTATTGAAGTAGAATTTCAGTAAAACATGTGTACGAGTAAACGTCACAACTCCTCTTTTCTTTCCTCTATTGTTTCCTCTTTCTTGTGCTTTTCTTTGTATGCGTCAATGTTGGCGAGTTTAGGGATCAGTTGGTTCCAGAATACCACTCTATCGGCGTGTAGCTTTCTTCCTACACTTGGCTCAAGTTTGATGTCCAGATACTCTTGACTATTGATGCTATACTTGGGCCATCTGAACAGGTCTCTATCGTAACCGTTTGGGCTCCTACGAACAATAGTTTGAATCAAAGCGCGGTTAAGACTTGCAACGCTTGCAAAACCAAGAAACACGCGCGCAGACTCAGTTTTGCTGACCTCAACAATGGAAGGCCTGATTTGGCATGACTATGGAACCGCAATTGGCAATTTCACGAGACGGCATATTAACAGCCGTTGAACCAATCAAAGCGCGAATTCCCTTCTCAGCCAATCAGTGTTCGGAATCGCTACTGTCTTGGCACGTCACGGCACGAAAGCTCGTATACCGTTGACACGGGTGAAAAACGCACTGCGCATGCGTTGGGAGAAAAACAAAATGGCGAACAATAGCAATTTATTACATCTAAAGGTATGCCTTATCTTAACCGACAAGGCTATTTCTTAAATATTCGTTTTGGAATTTTACAGATATTTTTAGATTTCTTTACATAGAATCCAACCATGTGATTATCTGCAAATTAGCCATGCTGGATGTCGACGTCGGGCCGCGAGTGATGGCATTTTCAAATGATTTTTTTTGCTTAGTATACACAAAAGTTTTTTTGTATAAATCAGCTGTGTATCACAATCCAAATTATCTTGCTATTGCGAAAAGGAAAACCTTAAGTTTTCAGTATTTTTCTTAAAGTTTTGCGATTTTGTAAAACAAATAAAACCCTGGCATCAAAAATATGAGTTGCCCTTAGTTACGTACGCCATCTCCGAGCGTGCGCAGTGCGTTTTTCACCCGTGTCTATACCGTAAGCTTTGCACAGTTGTACGACTTTAGGCCCTTATATACTTCTGGTGAATCATAATGCTCACTTTAAAATGGAATTTGTTTGAGTTCGATCAGATATCTATATAACTTTTCAAGTGTAACAAGAAAACAAAGGAGTTATTCTAAAGGGAATGACACATTAAAAGCTGTGACGAGGCTGAAAGGTTTTACCTTAAAGATCAATTTCAAAAGTTGAAAAATTTAAGACCGGAATACATACCCATATATGGCAACGTTACTCCATAACCTCATCATCATAGTACTCAGACCTCTCTCGACATCAGTGTACGAAAAGGCTTGCGATACGTATGAATTTTCTTTCCATGGAACACCAAATACGTATTGTACCTCATCAAAGTGGTGTACTCCTGTGTTCTCGGGGTGGATAGAATAATAAGACTTGTGAGAGAATTGGTACACATAGGTATTAATACCCGCCTGGGCGTAGGCGTTGGCAGAATAAATGGCGCGGGAAAATTGCCAGCTATCGCTGATTAAATCCTTCCAACTTTTGAGCAGATTCTCGAGACTATCTGGATCAGTGTGATTGGTGTATTCATAAAGAATTACCCGCTTCATTAACTCGTTTCCTCCGTCAGCTACAAAATAAACTTTATCGAACATATATTGGAAAGATTCCCTAGTTGGGGGAACATCTGGGTTGGGTTGTATTCCGTATAACATTGCGTCCCCTTCGTCTCGAGTCACACCTAATACAACAGAACCTTTTAAATGATTAAAACGTCCTTCAGACAGTAAAACGGTTGGTTTATCCGGAAGGAAGTGTCCATCGACCACAGGGACGGGAAAGTAACTCCCTAAGAGGTGGTAGTCGAATGTACCTTGGGCTTTCACGATTTCTTTCCTCGTCTTACTTCGCAGACAAGGCAACAGGTCCTTTGTGATGTCACACTGAAGCTTTTTTACAAAATGAGCGTGTTTATTTGGGTCACTTGAGGACGAATAAGCAAAAACGGATGTAGCAAAGCCACTTTGGATTATAGCGCTGCTAAACAAACCCTTGGTCAGCGGTGATAGTATCAGAAGATCAGTACTCACTCCACCAGCACTTTGACCAAATATAATAACCCGGTCAGAATCGCCGCCAAAACGACCAATATTTTCTTGAACCCATTTTAGTGCCATCACTTGGTCCAACATCCCATAATTACCCTTTAGATCAGTCCCAGGGATGTTAAGAAAGCCAAGAAGCCCAAGCCTATAATTAAAAGTAACAACAATGACATCGTTGAAGCTTGCCAATACCGAGCCATCATATCTGCTACCAGCACCATGGTACAGACCACCTCCATGAATCCACACCATGACGGGTAGTTGCTGAAGAGACTTATCTATGTCTGCTGGTGTATAGACATTTAGATATAAACAGTCTTCACTTCGTATGCCTGAAATGAATAACATCAAAGTATTTCAATATAAAGTTAACCAATCATGATGCAGAAAAAAGAACGTTAGCCAATCAGGAGGATCCGTAGCCTGCAAAGCAGGCGTTCTTGCGGTTTTGGGGGGAACTTTGGACTCGTACGAGCGAGAATTGAAACCGAGCAAAAAAGAAGCGAAGGGGGAGGGGGCGGGAAGGGGAAGAAGGGAACGCCTGCCAGCATCCATTGTTATTTTGATAAACGCCTCTAATTAGATATGCTTGATCAAAACTCTAGCTGTCAAAAGGTGATGAATTTAACATCAAAGGTCAAAACCATAGGGTCAAAACATTCAAAACTAGCTATTCTATGAAAATTATCGATTTTTTAATTGCTGTTTAAAGTAATTTCTGAGTCCCAAGTAACCCAGTAAAACAGGGAGATCTGTCATTTGAGCCTTCTTGAAGAAAAGATTCTCTGCGGATTGTCCTTGCCGATATTTGAGATAAGTATAAGAAATTAAGAAAGTTAGGCCAATTGTATGACATCGTCAAAAATAAAGCCGTTCGAACTCCTACTCCATCCAAGACTAAGGAAGATGGCAAAAGATTACTGGATATATAAATAAAATAAATCGAGTCCCTTGAGGAGGGGATTGATTGAAGACAACAAAGGTAACGTGATCAATTCGTCGCACGCACATAAGTCGCTCAGCTACCAATATACCGTTGAGGAAACTCTCGTAATGCACATTGCCTACACGAATTGGAATGCAGCTTCCAAAGGTGTTCTTCGACACCCTGGTATGCAAGATGATTCGCATACCTCGAAACGAAAACCGCCATTGGATTCAAATAAATCTAAACCCAAACTTTTCAGTGTCGTTCACCTTATTACTGGACAGGCCGGATGGCTAGTCCAAACGCACGATCGGTTATGATTGATTGCTGCCCATCAAAAATATTGAAGCCGAGCCAATCAGAAGCCTTCGTTCGCCCACGAACGAGTTCTTCAAAATAACAAGGGATGCTGGCAGGCGTTACCTTCTTTCCCCTCCACCTCCCCCCACGTTCCCATTTTTTGCTAGGTCCTATTTTTCTCACGGGCCTCTGGTCGAAACAGGAACCCCAAACCCCGATTCTTCCTTTCAAATCCATCAAAAGAACGCCTGCTCTGCAGGCTAGAGGATCCGTTGTTTCTGGTTAGCGTATTAAGTGTGGCAACAGCAACAGACAGCAATATTTCAATTCCTTGTCAGTGGCATTGTTCTTCTAATGCTCTACCGTGGAACAATAATGAAGCTCTACTCTTAGTCCTTTTTCTTTCTTTCTTCTTTCTTTCTTTCTTTCTTTCTTTCTTTCTTTCTTTCTTTCTTTCTTTCTTTCTTTCTTTCTTTCTTGAATTCTTAATGCACCTTTTTAGAGAATAAAAATATTCTAATTGTAATCTAAGTCTAATTACAAAATTAATTAATGTATTCTTAATTATCAATGACGTAATAATTTCTAATTAGCATTCAGAGTATTTAACTTGGCAGTATGCTACAGTGTCATTGGCTGCTTTGTAAATATTACTGAAAGCTTATATTAAAATTTGCGAAAAAAATCAAAATTTATAATATTCATGTAGAAGATTCCAGGTGTTAGACGTTACGAACAAGGTAAGCTGATGAATTGTTAGTGTTTTGTTGTTAGAAGCTAGAGAAATAGTAGCTGCGCGCTTTTTAAGTACGAGCCAAGTAAGTACAAGAAATTAATCCTTCGCAGGAAGATTCGCTTTGGGGATTTGCTGTCATCTCGTTGGAATTGTAGAGAAGCTACAGAAATAGTACTGCTCGCTTCTCAAGAAAACACGCAAGAAACTACGTGCTTCTTTTGCAAACATTTCTCAAAAAAAAAACTGGTTTTCAAAAATATGGAAGCTTAACAATTGTAGTGCAGAATTGACATAACTCGTGTAAATTTTAAAATAGTGCGTACGGCAACAAGTTCATTTTCTCCTAGGAATACAAAAACTGTTATTCTTGATATTCTAAACTTTAAAAATGCGCAAACGGTTTAACACTCAGAAGAGAAGCGCGCGCAAGATGCTTACATAATTGTTCTCTCCCACAGCATGCTGGGACCACGCACGATTTAAAGTGACATATAAATGAGTGATTGACGTTTTGTCATTTCTTATATAGGCATGGAATCGTTTATTCTTGAAAGATATAACACTATCAGGAGTGACGTCATTGCCTGGTTCTATAGTTTACAATTGGTTACATTAGTTATGCAAATAGCTGTTTACCAACCAGAATGGAAAATCTTGCGTCCATTTGTCAGCCTTGTTCGCTATGCCTTTTTCTTGTCCATGGTTCCATTCATCGTTCTTGGCATGTGTTTAGTGGCTGCACTACTTCCATTCATTTTCACTTGGTTCATCTTCTTCTTTATTGTTGTTATTCTTCCTTGTACCATTCCTATTACTGGTGCACTTGTTTTAGCTGGATTGTGTTATTTAGCATATCGAGTGTTCTTGGCTATTCCCGATTTGATTGGTGTCTTATACCAGCATTGGTTTTTCTACATGTCCAATGTATTATACAGCATTCCAATACTGATGCCAGTCGTTAGTACAATCAGCCATCTTCCAGAACATGCTAACACGTGTCTACAATTCATTGAATATCAACAAGCACTGATCTTCTCTGCGATTGGCTGTGCTTGTCACGTGATATTCAACCCATTGGAATCTTTGTCTCTCTTGATGAGGCGACTGGGAAACCTGTTGTGGAGTGTCTTTGTTGAAACTCCCAAAAATCAGCTGCTTGGAGCAGCGAGACGTCTACAATATTTACTAAACATTGCATTAAATAGTTTCATGCAGCTGTTTGTAGGCAGTTACGCAGATCTGCCCAGGGAGGTGCTGCTGCTACTGCTCCGTGATTATCTGATGAATGGACCAGTATATCAAGTCAAGAAATGGTTCCGAGAGAACGTGGAGATTCCCGAAGTGTTAACCGACATGATGACTCATTCCATCAGTAGCATCACCCTTGGGGCCTTGGATGGGTCGCTTTTGGCAGACGTTGAACACCAAGACCGTAATAGACCTACCCTGCGAGCAGAGTCTCCTTTTAACTCCTCTACGGGCGAGAGAAGGAAAGGAGACTCTGCAGAAATCGTGTATTTCTTTTGTAGTGCCGTTATCCAAGAATCTGGATAATTAGATGCATAATTTCAGGTTTCATACTAGTTTAAACTGGTTTTAATGTAGAACACGAGATCATCTTTCACTGGGGTCATGTAATGAAGCGGAAACGCGTTTGGACCGGAAACCATTTATGAAACAAATGATCTTTTGAATGAGTTAGTTTCTTAGCAACCGCTGCGCATGCTCAAATAACATTCTACACGATTTCTGCAGAGTCTCCTTTCCTTCTCTCGCCCGTAGAGGGTTAAAAGGAGACTCTGCTCGCAGGGTATAATAGACCGCGATCGGTTGATCGAAGCACAAGATCTGCACCGCTCTTGAGGAGTGGGATGAACTGACGAATGTGAAAAGGTTTGAGTTGCGAGTGGCTGCAGACGAGATGGTCATTACCAGGGACATAATGAAGGGAGATTATACTAAACTCTTAATTTATTCCATTTTAATATCATTGTAATTAATCATAAATATATTAACAACCTCAAACCTAATCATGCAATATATACTATCGTTCCATAAATTCCTATAATTTATAACTGGCCTTTTTTTCCCTTTTCCAATGAAGACAATGGACGGATAAATCATTTGATGTATTTTTGAACTTGTGGAAATTGAACACATCTATCATTGTTGAACTTATAAAGATAAGATAAAATAAATCTATTGGAAAATACGTATGCCTCTTCGTTTCACTTGACGTCATTTCATTCACCACCACCCCGAGAGTCACTAGTTACAGTATAAATAAACATCAAAGCTACACAGTACTGGATGTGAAGATGAGATAAGATTTAATATAAATATTTCATCAGTAATAATCGATATAATTCAGTATATTCACAAAAAAACATGTGATTCCATCCTAAATCCTCCTGATGGATGTATTTCTCTTACTGAGGTTTGTAAACAACGAAGACCATGGTTTACGAATCATATATATCCACAAATACTTAACACGTCACGTAACGCTTTTTACGTTACAATCGTTTGTTTATGCCAGTATAATTATATATATATTATAGTCATTAGAAATTTGGTAAAGTTAAGCGATCAGCCAATAATAAAGTAACGTTTATAATCGTAAACCTATCTAGCTGTTCTCAGTCTACCAGAATTTAGTCTACACACACACATGCTACATATACACGTACCTGGTTGAACATTCAGACTTACTACATCTCCCCTCATACACTGATGTCCATAATCTGTAGCATCACGAGTCCCGTTCCATGGCTCCACTGGACGAGGAGCAGCAAATCTTAACTGGTCTATCGGCGGTTCAGCGTAAGGAATACCAAGGAACATTTCAACATTACGACCGTGTGGTACGGCTTCTCTTCGCCCAAAGATTCGACCACTGTGAAGATCGATAATAAGCGGATGTGTAGGACTCTTGTTTAAGGCTTTGACTAGATCAAGGGAAAGAGATACGAGAAAAAGCCAAATGCCAGTAGTGATGGAGTGTTTTAGCGGCATTATGACACAGACTGAACAAAGCAAATCTACTTAGCCTCTATTGATGGGTTGCAAGCATTCCCAAGAGAATCAAAGACAAAAACATGGCGGCCATTGTGATACCGTTAACACGGGAACACGGGATTATGACACCGACGGCCCCCCTCCCCCCCTAGAGGCCGCAATGACGTAACAATCGAAGAATGCAGACGTTCTTAGGGTCACAGTCGAAGCCATGAAGCATTTCTTTCCAAGTTACGTGACGACAGTTTGCCGAACACAAGTTGTAACACGATAACGTGTTTTCGACTATTGGTTTTCCACTTGTGGGAACGGTTTCCGCTGCTAACGTTATGTATGTAACTTGACTGTGGCTATTCTATTTACTAGTAAAAGTTATTTTCGGTATATGGATTTAACACGCAAGGGGGGGGGGGGGGGACCGTTTATAAAGAGGGGTTGTCTGATAAGATCAAGCTGACCGATTCTACGATATACCTGAAAACATTCTCCTTTCCTAATTTTCACGAATTTTCAGAACGAACAAAGCGGACCCTTTACTTACCTATTATTTACTTATACTATTTATTATTACTATTTTTTCTTTTAACGTAACGTCATAGAATACTTAGACGTTATTTCCAATGTATAGACATTTATATTTAAACAAAATTACATGTAGACAATAATGTATTTATAATTAATTATATATGTGCAAGATTTATTTTACTTTACTTACTTTACTTTTTTAAGGTTCTAGAATATGGTGAAATATGAGACCGAGTAAAATGACCTTTGAGTTTGAAACGTGATTTTTCGTATTCGAGCCAAACAAAAAAGTACAAAAATTCTGTTTAGATTGCCCATTACAAAAAAAAAATCACACAGCTCTTTTTGGAATAGGTTTATTCGCAAGGAAAGCCTGCGAGCGAGTGAAAACAGAGGTCCCTGCTGCTAAAGTCTTTGATCAAGAAAGGGTTCTTGAGCAAAGGACGAGATAAAAGATCCCCCTACCCTCCCATAGTGTTTGTCTCTTTGGATTATTTAGTTACATCAATACATTATTAGTAATCATTAGTTTGGAATACAGAGGAGATAACTTATTACGTACTTCGATTAAACTTTTTGGTCATAAGCCTAAGGATTACAGAAGTCCAGAGATGATGGGTTAGTGGTATCTCCAATACATAATGAAAATGGACCAAATCCATTTGGGCGTCTCCCGCAGTCATAGTTTATATTTAAAGAGGAGAATAGTTGATATTATGAATTCTTATCGAAAAAAATTCATACAAATGTATGATAGTTCTCATTATAAGCTCACCTGTTCTGGTATTATGGCCCGTTGAGTTCCTTAAATTTGGATGTGAATGCAATCTTGAGAAAATGGTCTATTGGAGGTTCAAAGTCTTTTATCGGCAGATTGATACCCAGCAATTCGTGTGTATAGCTTATCATGTGCAACCATTAAACAAAGAAATGATACTCTAGGGAATGACACTCGCTCTAAAAATGGGAAGTTACACCCCCGCAATTAAGCTGATTAGGCCCTGTTTTTACATCACCCCTAACTACAGCTAAGGTAGCGTGGTTCCACAATGAGAAATAATGTCTTTGAAAGATTCAGGTCGAGTGAAGCAGTAAGCAGTGTCTAAGACGGTTGACGTACAGTGTTCCAATAATTTTGGTTCGACAAACAGGCCGATAATGCCAGCACTCAGTATGCCTGTACTTGTAGGAGACAGAGCGTAACCCATGCCAAACTCGCGCTCTCTTATAGTAAACCGTAAACGCAGGATTTCAGGAAAGTTATTGAACAGGAAGCCTCCTAGGATACCCACTGACAGGCAGGTTATCAGAATGGTCGTCACTCCTGTTAAAAAGTGGTACCAAGATTCGAAAACTGCGAACAGCAAATGAAGGAACACGAGGAGTGACAGAACCCATAATTGTGTGCAGGTGGGAACGTAAAGCCAACGAGGATTGAAGAAAGAAATCACTGAACGATGAGATCGACCAACAAACTCCCCGACCATCAAGATAAAGATGTAATACTGATAGTGGGCACGTGGTCTGAAGGGAGAGTTTTTGTAGGCAATGGTGGTAGTAACGGATTGAATTAAAGTAAAATAAGAAACAAAGGTTGTATATACAGGCACGAAAGTAAGGGACAACATCTTGAGTATTATTGACACTTTTTCTTTCCTTGACAAGCTGTCGTTATATTCTGTTTGGGATACTTTCTGTTGATTCTCGTCTGTTTGCTCGTCGTCGTCTATATCAGTGGTTTGTACTTGTTGATACCCTTTGTAGTTGGTTTGGTCTGTTTGATTCTTGCTAATGAAATAGTAGCTGACGTGAAACAGGGTGCATAATGGTGCCACTAAGACCAGGGTTATGTTGGGTGATATACAGCCCCACGTGGTCATCGCTGGAATGAGACAGGAAAGAAATATGAGTGAACGAACGAGGAACGAGCAATTGTATTGACACTTTTTACCTTGTTTTCACAAAACAAGAATGAAAACAATGATAAAGTCAAGAAATAACACTTTGTAACGTCAAGGACAATGTTTGGTGTAACGTCCGTAACGTTAAAAGTGTAACGTCCGTAACGCAAATTTATAATGTAAACAGCAGATTTTTTCAAATCTTGCGGTGTTGTTATGTTGATAGGGACTAATTAAAAGAAAATCCGAAATAATGCTACAATGTACGCGGACACTAGAATGTATTTTTTTTAAATCATGCTTCGGGGTATATACCCTTGTAACGTCCGTGACGAAATTTTTGTTATTATTTTTTCGCCGAGAAAATGTAAATTTCTACTCAAATGTATTTGCTGTTACAGTCAAATGATTCATTTCATTATTGGAAGTTTGATTTTCATCCTGCTTTGAAGCGTGCATTAATGAATTGAACGTTATAAATTTCAGTACAGGATCCAGGTCTTTATCTAACAACATCAGAATGTTATCGTTTGTTAAAGGAATATTTTGAACAAAACTGCGCATTAAACAAATAACGTTCAAATGACCAGAAACACATGAGCTGGTTTGACTGTAATGTCGAGTACATGTCATGTTAACTAAATCAGAAATCAATAAAGTGAATGATATGGGATACCTGTATAGTAAAATGGCGCAACCAAGAATCCTGCTCCGGTACCTGCTGAATAAGCAGCGAAGGCAGAAGTCTTAAAGTACGATGTAAGAGCAATGATACTAATGTTACCAAAACCAAAACCAACTGAAGCAAGACCAATACCAAACAGCTTCCATTCAGCCTGCTTCACATATGCCACGATTACAAACCCAACAGCATTGGTTACAGAAACTACAAGCACACGAATAAGATATGACATCTCCCTTATGAAGTAAGGAAAGACAACTGTAATAAGGACTATCGGTGCCATGTGAGCGATCAGATTCATGGACGTTTGGATGTTACTTCCCGCCATGATATCTTGGGCTCCAGAGATCGTCACGGTAAAGGTGAAATAAAGCATAAGACCAAAAGCGAAGAAAGATAAAACCGTACTTGGTTTCTCCTTCTTTTTATTCTTGTTCTCTTCTATGGCGGGGTTGTTTTCATGATGGCTGCACATTGTTATCTTTTATCCCTGTCCTTTTCCTTTTAAATGATATCTTATTCCTTTATCCAGCAAAATCATTTGCATCTGCAGTATGAGAAGAAGGTTTTCATCAAATCTAAAGCCCGATACAAAATATTTCAATGGCTATTCAATGGTCAAGTATTTAGATAATATTGTATTAGGCGAGCAATGCGTTGTCACAGAAGTGATGTTTTCCCTTCAAGAATGTCATTAAAAATATATTTATTATATACCAACTGTCAAAGTTCAATTTTCCTCAATTTCTATTGGTCGAGATTGTGTCACGTGAACGTGAAGAAATTCGACTGTTTCCGGGCGACCATTCTGGGAGAGGAATATTATGTATGGCCGGGAATAATACAACCGGAAGTCACGTGATTGAACAAATATAAAAACCGGAAATCAGAACGCAACACATTTGAACACGCGTTAGCAAAATAACACGTTTTCTTTTACGAAACATCATATTAAGCATGGAGTCTTCCCTTTTTTCTTGCTGCGGAGAGGCGGAAATATTCAAGTTACTAGAAGACACGGATTCTACATTCACAAAAAAATTGACTTAACGAGCAGTCAAGATTTTACGAGAATTATGCGGAGGAAAAATGCCAACTTTCGCCACATCTTAGTCGTAAAGAAGTGCATATTTATTAAGTTGAAGGTTTGCTTTGACTAAGGCTACCTACAAGTTGTGTATTAAAAACATTAAAAATCTTCATTTCTCCATTTTTGTTTTGTTGATTTTGAGTGTTGATAATGTAAACTAATTTTTCTAAATTATATTTTTCAAAACTGTATTTCTTTTCTTTCATTGTCTTGAAATAACTTAAAAACTTACCAGGGGCACATAGTTCAATATATCTGATCTCTGTAAAACGACCCCCGCTAACAAAAATAGTCAAAATACAATTCATCTACCACGACGGAATAAACAACATAGTTCAATAATACGAAGTCCAAGATTTTAGTTAATTTGGTAAAGAATGCCCGTATTCAATTAATTTAGATATGTCCAACGCGAACGCTTAGAAAATTTTCTCGTTGTAATCGCGCGTAAAGACGATTCGCCTCCTCCGTCGCTTCCTACCCCTTCCCTCAAAGCGCTGCTACGCAGACTATCTAAACGTTCGCTTGGAGATATCGAAATTTTAATTGAATGCCAACTTTTGGAGCTCTTTGGAGCCTAGTTTTCCTTGTTGTGTTGAATACAGGCATTCCTTAGTGGGCCGCCAAGGCTAAATTTTCCTAGGCTAAAGTGATGCTTTCCGCAAACTTTCATATATTTTGCTACGAAGTTGTCTTTAGGCGCGATTACACGGAGCAATATTGCGCTGTTGTATCACCGTTGCGAGTCAACATTTAAACTCGTGCTAAATAAGGGATGGACCATTTACGCAACCCCCATCAACTAATTAGTGGCCCGTCTTTAAGATCCCGCTTTAACAGGTGTTGTTTTGATAGATACCTGAATAGCTCTTGAATCGCGCATCTTGCAAAAACCCCAGGAAATTGTCAAACGCAAAACATTTTTACGGAATTAACTAAAATCTTGGACATAATTGATCACTTTTTTTTAACCATAAAGTTGTTTATTCCGTTGTGGTAGATAAATTGTATTTTGACTATTTTTGTTAGTGGGGGTCGTTTTACAGAGAAGATCAGATATATTAAGCTAGGTAAGTTTTTAAGTTATTTCAAGATAGTAAAAGAAAAAATATACAGTTTTGAAAATTATATTTTAGATTAATTTGAACATGAGAAAATGAACTAAAATATGAACTAAGAGAAGTAATTCCCACTATATAGCGTTGCAGCCATCATGTGCACAGCTTGATGCTATTTTTAAACCATTTGTTTTTCTGCACACTGCGACCGCTCTACGCTCTTCGCTCTATGGGGTTTTCCCGTTATTTCGACTGCATATGAATGTGCAGTAATTTGTTCAACATTCTGGAGTATTTTTTACATTTATTTCCCAAAGCATTTCCCTACATCGTCATCTTGAGGGCAGATTTAAACATTCGAACATTAGAAAAACACAAGAAAACGTTAGCAAACCGCCGGCGTAGAGCCTATTGTGCAATGTAAACGATCAAATAAATGATATTGGATGATATTCCTTCTCTTAGTTCAATTCTCTTGGTTTGCATTATCAACACTCAATTTGCATAAACTTCAAAACAGTTCATATACCTCGCCAAACACATCATAAAATTGTATTTTATAAGGACTTTTTCGCTTGGGCATATGTAATTAAATTAATTGAATACGGTATCTTAAATTAACTAAAATCTTGGACTTCGTATAATTAAAATCACTTGTTTTGAACTAAGTTGTTCATTTCGTCGTGGTAGATGAATTGTATTTTGACTATTTTCTATAGTTTGAGCCGTTTAAGAAGATCAGACATATTAAGATAGATGCTTTTTGACAAGTTTTAAAGTTATTTCAAGACAATAAAAGAAAAGAGTTATAGTTTTGAAAAATATGATTTAGAAAAATTAGTTTACATTATCAATAAGTAATTTGCATAACCTTCAAAACAGTTCATATACCGCGTCAAACGCATCCTAACGTATTTTTGGGAGACGAATTTACTTCAGAGTAGTTTAAAATGGAAAATAAGATCATATTTAGTGTGTTAACAACGGATATAGTAAAATTCAAGCAAATAATAATGGTTAGTTATAGTTTATTTCAGTACTTAATGTGCATATTTCATGAGACATTTTGGTAAAAACGATGTTGCTGTGACGAAGATACATAAAAAGCGCAAAATGTTTTTATGAATCCACTTTTACCAACCTTTGATCAGTAGATTGAAGTAAAAAACTTAAGTAACCCGTTCTGGACTTGGGAGAAAAAAGGTTTTTAGTGAGGGGTGGTTTGTCTTGATTTCAAAAAGCCGTCAAATGGGTATGAATATTTATTTTTCTCCTTTTTCCCCTTTTGCTTAATATTCAAAATTTTGCTTATTTGTGACACTAGAAGGAATGTAAAAGTCAGGAAAAATAATAGTTTGTTCAAGCGTTTAATATTTTGCGAGCAGTGACGACTTAAATGTGAGCAATTTTCAATTGATAATAAATGCAAATTTAGCGGTAACGGTGTTCCAGGATTTATGCGCTGTAAAAAAATCATTTTGATGAATTTCGAGAAAATAAAGTCATTTTCATTACTTACTAGTAATTACCTTTCTATGGTGAAAGTTTGAGGGAAAACTATTTTCTGACCCGAAATGCAGTGGGCCGCTTTTACAGAGACTGCCTCTTAAAGACGCGAAACCCCAAAGTGAAGCTATTTACACTCCCGGTTGACGTCGCCGTCGCACATTTTGCAAATATTAAAGTCCCTAACAAACAGTTGTAATAGAGTTTATTCAACCCGTTCTCTAGCGGCTTACTGTTTGTGCCATTTTAAAGACTCAAGACTCACTAGGAGTCAAAAGAAGACGGCTGATCTCAGTTTGCGGTTCTTAAAGAATTATTGAACTCTTGTAGGTAGACATAGTAACTGGTGAATTGTTCGAGTCAGAGAAAGGGCCAACAAAACCATTCGTAACTCAAAGATTTATTATCAACTTAAGCCGCTACTAAAAAAATTCCATTCGTATTGGAGAGATATTTACTACTCTTCAAAAATTAATAAAGATTAAGTGCTTGAAACAAATCTAGCTAACATATCCTACAACGTTGCAGAATGATCTTTGTTCCCAATCTTGAACACAAAAGTTAACGTTATGGGCTGCATTTATTATGTATACCTGGGGGGATAGGGAAGGGGGGGTTTGGATCTGCAGTATCATATTGAGGCTGTCAGTATACAATCTAATTAATGGGTTGTACTTTTTTCGAAGCTTTCAAAACCTTTTTTAAATAGCCTCTAATACAAATATTTACATCTATCAGGATATTTACTTTCGCTGCAGGCTTTCTTCTGTACTCTACTCCTGTACTCTACTGTATAAAGTTAAGTTGGATATAATCATGAAAAATATCACCTAATGAATACAGCCTTAATCAGTGTTTTTCAATACTGTATGCCTATGCAAGGAAAACAATAAATTGTAAGGAGAACAAACTTATTCTTGGGGTGCAGCGTACCACAAGACTCAAAAACCCTTGAGATATCAGCAACAATGAAAGAGTCCCCATATTGGTTGATCTAACAAGAGAAGCTAATAAGAAAATGCTCTGTTATCGTCAACCAAGATGGCGGGTAGGACGTAACATGCACCCCAAGAATTCACTATTATCCATACATCGGTTCACTGGTCAAAAAAAGCTCTCAAGCGAGACAACAAGGTATTTTAAGAGATGAGAGTATGTGGACCGCGTGGCACTAATGAAATAGGTGATATAGAAATACAGTTAAGTTGTAGTGCTTGGGAACGAGTTTATTCCGGGCGAAAGCCCTTGGAAGTAAATTTGGAAAAATTAAATTTCGACCTCGCTGGGATTCGAACCCACGGCCTTCGGAATTGTACTACCGATGCTCTTCCAGCTGCTCTTCCAGTACTTTTAGAGGATTATTCAAATTTAAACCTTGCAACCTCGACCGAATGCTTTGTCTCTGACCAGTGAACCGATGTATGGAAAATGGTGAATTGGGAAGCTCATTAGTTTAAACCTAAACAAATTAACTTGTTAAAAAACAGTCTTATACTGAAATCAAAGTTTAAAATAAAGTTTTCAAAATAGCCAGCTAGCAAAGGAAAAAAAAAAGAAAAGAAAGCAGAAACAAATGCAGCTGTTTTACATTATGGAGTGCGATTATGTTTAACCTCGTATCCAGGGTATTTGGTAAGATCCACATCCCCCCGGTATAGGTATATGTCTCGTCCACCGTCTTGGATTTTCTCCACTTCATCCTTTTCGAATGTGACACGCACAACGTAATGGATTTTCTTAAACAAGGTTGTGCTTCGAAGTCGTGTTCCGCCTCTAGTGAAGTTGTTTAAAACCAGCTTCTCAGGATTGTGGTTTGGGTCAAGAGATGTGAAATACACACCTGCAATGGATAGTACACAATGTTCATTATTAAGGGGTTGAAGGTTAGAGGTCAATTATTATAATAATAAACTGAATTAACACTACGGAGTCCACGGTTATAGAGGGTATAGGGGCCATATCAACTCCCCCCCCCCCCTCCCCCTTACTCAAACAAACACACGCACGTTTCGGAAATGAGGTCCCAGCCCCACATCGTTTGAATTTTAATAAATCATCTAAGCCCCCTTTATCTTTTGATATCCAATCACAGTCTTCGACTAATAACGTTACCAGTCATGTTACTGACCTTCTCCATGTAAGCGTCTGTTTGAAGGGGTATTCTGATCGGATTTTTTAATCATTTTGTCCCTTTTAATTCCCAAACCACCCGCTTTCGATGTGTAATGGTAAAGTGTTATCTAGAAGAAATAAAAATCACCAGTTTAGGCTGTTTTACATTTATTGATTTAAGGCACGGGTTAGAGAACTGTTGAGAGTGTTCGAATTCTGTTTACGCATTTTATTCATAATTTTGACTTCATTGTACAGTCAGCAAGTCTCTATGGAGGGGGGGTGCAGGACAACTGCTGTCTTAGATACAGTGTTACCGGACTTTAAAACATTCAGCCAAAAACCTTTGAAAATCTACGCACTCTTGGTTTGTCTTTTCGTGCTTGATGGTATTGATCTTCGATCGTGTTTAAGATATTTTCGTCCTCTAAATCACTAATCGTTCAATACCAAGAGAGTATGAAGTAAGTATGTCATACTTCCTTGTTCAATATCGTACTTGTTTACCTTAAACGCGCAATTGGATGCTCACGAACTGGGCTGCGCATCTTTTGAAATGATGATATTTTGATGGGTTAGGACCGAATGACGGATTTTATACCTCACCAAAATCTAAACATGTAATCAAAGTTTTGATTCACTGATTTTAAGATGGCTTTTATAATAGCAACGATAGAGAATTGCTATTTGTTAGAAACAGTATGTTATGGGGAAACTAATAAAACTCCAAAAAATAAAATAAGTCATTATGGGTATTGAAGCCAACGCTTCTCTGTTAATTAGAAGGGGTGGGGAGGGAGGGCTGGTAAAAATGGGGGGAGAGTCATTATTTTTTATCTAAGCCTCAAAGGGAGGGCCAAAAAACTGCAAGTCGTTAGGGGAGGGCCAAACGTTTTTGTGCATTATAAGGCAAAAGGAGTGTATAATAATAATAATGATAATAATATTATTAATAACGATAATAATAATCATAATAATAATGATAATAATGATGATGATGATAATAATGATGATGATAATATTAATAATAATGATAATGATGATAATGATAATAATATTAATAATAATGATGATGATGATAATGATAATAATATTAATAATAATGATGATGATGATAATGATAATAATATTAATAATAATGATGATGATGATAATGATAATAATATTAATAATAATGATGATGATGATAATGATAATAATATTAATAATAATGATGATGATGATAATGATAATAATATTAATAATAATGATGATGATGATAATGATAATAATATTAATAATAATGATGATGATGATAATGATAATAATATTAATAATAATGATGATGATGATAATAATAATATTAATAATAATAATAATAATTCTGTATGATCCTGTGACTGGAGATGAACTGATAGTTAGTTGAATTGTTTTGTGGTTTATTTTGTTTTGAAAAGGCGAGTCCAAGTATACTTATGACCGACTGTTTACAATAAATCACTAATGATTTTCTTATATTAAATTTAATTCAAATTTCTTCAGAGATTCCTAACTTTGTCACCTAAAATATTCCAAAACATCACTTGGAATGGAATAAGCAGAACTATCAGTCTAGATCTTTCAAATTTTACTTTGAAAACATTCACACCAGTACCTGCCAGAATGTCGAGTTGTGTCTGAGCTTGCTAAGTATGTTATTTCGTGTTGTTCGCCAAATGAACAGAATTCTGTAATATCATGCATTCTTGAATAAACTGAATAACATTTGTGCCCATCTTCAACGTCATATCTCATACTTGCGCACCAAGGCATGAAGACACAGCAGATTATATTTTGCATTTTGAAATATTGAAGATTCGATCAAGATTGAAGTCACTTTTTTAAAATACATACTGTAAATTATCCCATGAGCCAATCGATTGGAAATAAGATTTATTTTGATCATTCTATATACATTTTTTTTAAACTCTATTAACTATGATTTTTAGAGGTTTGAATCAATCGAAAATTCAGTAAATCATAACCTGCAAAAAAAAAATGCACGAAGTGATTTACGAGCCGTTCGAGCAAAGTAAACTAACCTGAACCATTGTCTGAAATCGTTGTTGCAAAAATTTTCGCAACTCAACCGTTGAAAATACAAAAATTCTTGAGTATGTTTGCTTGGAAAGATGTCTATGGATTTCTTGAAAAAGCCGATAAATGAGGCTTGTGAATATATCTGGCCTTTCTAGGAAATTAATTACTTATATGGAGCTTAGGTTAAAGTTTTGACGTATTTCCGGGTCCAAAAATAATGCAAAAAATTATACAGAGGGAAAACGAAGATTTGTATGGGCTTCTTGTGGTTTCGAACCCGTATTGTTGAAACGTTTAGCGTGACTTTAAAATTTATTCTGGGAACTCAAAATCAGCCACTTTTGTTTTTGTTTTTTTGTTTGTTTCTTATTTTTACGAAAACTGAAATCAAATTGAAAAAAATTGCTTTGATAATCGTGTTGTGATTCAAAGATCTGTTTTGGATTGGCGAAATTGAAAAAAACTGAACCTTCATAACTAGCAAAATGTTCAGCATTTTTTATATGATTCATTATATAGATTAGTAACGGAAGCATTGATTGGCTCTTTTCACGCTAGCGTGACACTATAAGATATTAGAATTATCGAAAAGAGGAGTTTACTATCAAATTTTTCGCATCGATAAAAGAGCAGGTTATCATTGAAACTAAGCATTTTGCATTTTTGCAAACTGCATGCTTTACTGGTATTTCATAAAACATGCAAACTCGATAGCAGCGCGTGAGGTGAAGCTGAAATTTGGTATTTTGCTGTCGTCAATCAAAACTAATCAATCCTTACTGCTATTGGGAGCAAACTACAAGTGGGCGAGATGAGGCTTGTTTAATGTCCCCCCTACACAAATCCTTACTGCTATTGGGAGCAAACGAGAAAAAACTGATAAAAATAGCGAATAAAAAGGCATACGTAAAGGTGTTTTGGCGAGGTACTATGGCTAAGAGAAAGGAACACATATGTTTAAAATGGGAATAGTGGTCGTCACTGGAGGAGCCCGCGCTGGTCAATAAAAATATTGTAGCGCGTATAGCCAAAGAGCTTCACTATGTGAATAAGGAAAATATAAACTACAAAAGGGTGTGAGAGATTCGTGATATTTTGCTTCTTTCAATGCCGGTTAATTTTTTATCGCATAAAAGATGAAATATTAACGCTATTCATTAATTCACCTCTACGGAATGTGCCCGATTTATGTTTAAGGCTCCGCATTGTTTCAGATTAGAAAATCACTTAATATTGTGTACATCGTTCTCTGCCGGGAATGAAAAAGCCCCTGGAAAAGAGTATGTATTTTATCCGGTATGAAGCAATCTTATGTCTCCTATGGATAATGTTTAACAATTATTCGCCGAAGGCGAAGTGCTGGCCGCCATTTTGGATTATCGCTGGAGATGATCGATTACCGTGTGATAGTTTGAGTTTCTCGACCAAACAGCGCGCGAGATTTTCAAATATCACCTGTGGATTTTCACTAAATACTTATATTGTTTGCATTCATTTCGTTATTTATAATTACAGCTATTTCAAAAACGTTGGTGTTTTGTTGCATGCATCTTGAATAATATGTATAGCATGTTTTAAAATTCCAATCAGCAATAGGCAACAACGACATAGTAAGACAATTCATTAATGACTTCATATATGTTAAGTTACTGGTTATTATAAATGGTTTAGGGAATGAAGCTATTGTAAGGGGTGACCGATATAAAACATTTAGTCGAGTTTTACGAAAATAAGGATATCAACAAACATGCATGCATGTGTCACCTAACCTTGCGTAGTTGCTTAGTAATTAGTGTTTCACGGATTTAGAGTGCACGCACTAAATCCGTGAGCATTAATTAGTACTAATTATTAGTACTATTTCATAAGAAATCCTTTGTTTTCTACTGTTTATTTATCACTATTTAGTGCTAAAAGTTAGTATTTGTTTCATGTGTTTAGTGAGTGCACTCTACTGTGGTCACTCTTTAAAGTAATATATAGTATTAAATGATATAGTATTAAAACTATGATTAGAAATAGTATTTTATCCAGGATTCGTAACAATGATGGTAATAATATTAAAACCATATATGAACTGTAGAATATGCTGATTATTGGCCGAGTGAATTGGGTACCATTGGTAGAAGGAAGTAGTATAAATCAGCTACTGTTGGTGGTGGAAAGTATCAATTCCTTAATTTTGTTTTTGAAAACTGCTGCTGTTAAGGTACTATGCTTAAGCGGGGAAGCCAAGAACATTATGATCAAACTGCTCAGCCATCTATGCTATGATAGATTTTAATATGTGCAATGTGGTAGTTCCAGAATTTATCCAAACCTCCTCCCCCTCCCCCATAAAGGAATTTGGAATTTCGAGGGGTAGGGGGGTAAGAGAAAGAAAAAAAACTACGAAGTTTGGTTGGGAGACAATGGGAATTGCCAGGGTGTGTGTGTGTTTGGGGGGGGGGGGGGGGGGGAAGGGGGGGTCTTTAAAATAAAAATCAAGAGGGGGAATAAATAATTTCTGGAACTTCGTGATCCCAGAAAATGTTCATTCTCGACTTTCACATTCCCATAATGCCATGCGTCTTTTGGGGGGTAACCAATAAAAACTGTCCCAAATTGAAAGGTTTCTTAATTGAATTTAAACTATACCTGCTTTTATCTGTACAACACTGATTATCAGTTTATTCCAAGTTATTTTTGCGTGTACAGATCATGAAGAGTTTTGGTCTTACATAAAATTTATTGACTTACGAAAAAATGTTTTAAATTTACCTTGGACGTCTTTAAGCTTCTAAATTTTTCTGTTTTTTACTTCTTCATTTTACCAAACAAGGTATTTTCAACATTGTTTGATCAGCCTTCTGCAAAATAAGTGGGTTCTTTCCCTGGTTACCCCCCAAAGACGCAAAAGATTATGGGGATGTGAAAGTCGATAATACCTACCCCAAGGAAAGTTAATTGAAAATTCCAAGTTGGAGGGGATTCTCAAAAGCCATACATTTTGGAGGAAAGTATTAAGAAACCAAAACCAAAAGCTTCCATCGTCGGGTGTTATCGAAATTTTCTAGAACAACACAATCAATGAATAGTAGAGCATTTGTTTTTACTACAAGCCAAGTAATGAACTCAAACACTGCTAACCAATGAATGCTTACAACGAGAAACGTGAGTAACGACATTGGCTTGATTTATGTTCGTTCTGCTTCCTCATCTGGTCAACAATGAATATCAACTTGTCTACTCTTATGACCGGAAAAATGTTATCATCATCCTCTTTATTTGCCTTTTTTTTTTTTTTTTTGCCGCGTATTCCGACTATGAGTAAAAGCAATGGGGTAGTCACTCTTGTTTTTAAAATATCGTGAAGTTGATAATAATCTGAATCTATAAAAATAGAAATTCTTATCTGGACGATACTTTAAGGTTCGAACAAAACGATAGAAATATTTAAAAAAAAATTTTTTAATCGATTCAAATTTGCCATACCCCCGAGACAACCGCAAAGCTAAGGCGGCGTATGGACCACGGACCTGACGGCGATTAAATCCTTCTGCCCTTGGGTGTACGAATTACGCAAGAAAATGTTCTAGCCGAAGCATCAGGGGAGAGACCAGCCGGCCCCCAGACCATATTGGCTAATCCCTTGCATCTCTGCCACGCACGGAATCGGTTGAAAACTTAATGTCAAAAGTCTAGTCTATTTGGTGCATTGTTTTCAAGGCTATTGTTATGCTGATTTGCCTGGAAACGTGGTCCAGTGGAAAAAATTTGGGCTTCCATTTCATGACACTGAGTCAAGTCCGGCCGGGCAAAGTTAAAAGCTGGATGGGTGACCCAAAACCTATGCCTACTAAAAACAAGTGCACGTTTTTTTGTTTAATAGATTAAATTTAATGCCGGCCATTAGTATTTTCATATAAGAATTTTAGGAGTATCCCTTCACCCTGATTTAGGAGTATCCCTTCACCTGATTTATGACTATCCCTTCACCCCAAGAGTGTCTTCATTAAATGAATTCAACACAAATAAACATAAATAAGATACGTCCAACGAATACTTCTATCTTGGGAAAATATTATCAGCCCAAGTTATCTAAGAAGAATAACGATTTTAAGCAATTAAAATTTTAAAAATAGTTAGCCAGGAAAAAAATAGAAAAGACAGCAGAAACAATGCAGCTGTGTTACATTATGGAGTACGTTTAACCTTGTATCCAGGGTATTTGGAAAGATGCACATCCCCCCGGTACAGGTATATGTCTCGGTCACCATCTTGGATTTTTTCCACTTCATCTTCTTCAAAGGTGACTCGCACAAAGTAATAAATTTTCTCAAACAAGGAGCTCGAGCTGCTCTTAAGTTTTCTGGCGCCTTTTGTGAAGTTGTTCAAAACCAGCTCTTCATCAGAATTGTGAATTGGGTCAAGAGATGTGAAATACACACCTGCAATGGATAGTACACAAAGCTCATTATTTAGGATTGGAAGGTTAGAGGCCAATTATTGTAATAATGAACTGCATTAACACTCCCGAGAACACGGTTAGAGAGGGTCTGGAGGCCATCTCATCCCCCCTCCCTACTCAAAAGAACACACGCACGTTTTGGAAATATGAGGTCCCAGCAGCCCCAAATCTTTCGACAAGTCTAAGCCCCCTTCAACTTTTGATATTTCATCACAGTCTTCGACTAATAACGTTACCAGTCATGTTACTGACCTTCTCCATGTAAGCGTCTTTTTGAAGGAGTATTCTTATCGGATTTTTTAATCATTTTGTCCTTTTTAATCCCCACACCACCTCTTTTTGATGTGTAGTGGTAAAGTGTTATCTAGAATCAGAAGAAAAGAAATACCTGTTAGTTGGTTTTACATTTATTTAGGGCTTGGGTTAGAGACTGTCGTGAGTGTTTACAAATACACGCACACAAGCATTTTTAGTTCATTGTACAGTCAGCAAGTCTCTAAGGGATGTACGCTTTGTTTTTGTGGCGAGGGAGGAAGGGTGAGGGGGGGGGGGGGGGCGAGTGGAGAGGGGCTGGGACATAGACATAGACATATACACACACATATACATTCTGTATATATAAATGTTTATATAAAATGTCAATATATTGCGTTGTTACTAATCCTATTATGACATACAATACACATATTTAAATCGAAAAGTTATAAATCTAGTTTTACTCATCTTTATAATATAAAAGTGTTGATTTTGGTTTGTTTTGTTGTTGTTGTTGTTTGTGTGTATGTGTTTGTGTGTGTTTGTGTGTGTGTGTGTGTGTGTGTGTGTGTGTGTGTGTGTGTGTTTGTGTGTGTGTGTTTGTGTATGTGTGTGTGTGTGTGTGTGTGTGTGTGTGTGTGTGTGTTTGTTTGTTTTCACTACGCAGAGGAAACGATTGTAAAGGTATTTTGCTGCAGCGGGTTGTAAATTATGGGGAGGATCTATCAACTTCAGGATGGGTTGGTCCTCTGTAAAGAAGCTATATTTATGTTATTTTGCATAACAAATTCTTCTCTAAGTTTGGAGTATAAAGCTACGGACACACGGTGCAACATTGTGCGCAATGTTGCATGCAATTGATGTTGCGAGCCAGGACACACGTCGCAATTTGTTGCAAACTATCCTACTTCATGCACCGTGTGTCCGTGCCTTAAAGGACATATTTAATTAGGAAGTGCTATTCATCTTCTGTTATATCACTACAATGAAAGCACTTCCTTTCCTCTACCTTCTTGTTCTTAGATTAGTTAAGGCTCTTCTTTGATTGAATTGCTTTACATTTATCAATTATCCTTCTAACATATATTTAGCTTTAAAGACGCAAAACGTTCTTAATTTGTTCTTTTGGCCAGGGGTGGCTCTTTCATCATCAAAAATATTCCCTAGCCAGCTTTGTTTTCTCTCTCAAAAAGACCCACCCTCTGGTGCAACAAAAATTGGCTTGGCAACATATTTTTTTATAACTACTTGTTGCGACCCAAAATTCTTTGCTGGAACAATGGCCGCCATCTTGAAATTTACAAAAAGAATTTCCACCTAATGCCCCACATTCCTTCGGCAGGGATGACAAAATGCGTTGAATCCCCCACATAGTCGGAACCCAAAAAATTCTAAAAAGGTAACAAATCCCCTTCAAATCACCACTTATCCTTCCCAGGGGGAGTCAGGGTTTACTCTGACTGGTGCATTAATGCGAGAAGCCCAATATCGATCTTCCAATTTGAAACTAATAATAATAATAATAATAATAATAATAATAATAATAATAATAATAATAATAATAATAATAATAATAATAATAATAATAATAATAATAACCTCGGAAGAATCTACGAAACCAAGCCGCTCGCTTAGAAGAATCGTTAGGCAATGCAGCGAACAATATTTTTGATAAAGTTGGAAGACGGCAGAGGAACGAAACCGAAAGAAACAACGTTGAAAATTTTGTAAACATTGACAATATTTCGATTGAAAAAAATGCTAATCAGCACGAACAAGGAACGAATTTGCATGTCAACCAAGGTACAACTCCACTGGGACCAATTCAGACTCAAACCGAAGAGGCACGTGCGCTGATAGAAAAATCATCGCAATTGTTTAGATTAGTGTACAGTCAACCAGGTAATTATGAAAACCGCGAAATAGATACCAGAACTAAAGAGCGACCAACAAAGAGTGACATTTTAAATATTAACAATGCTGTAACAGAATTAACAAGACGACTTAACGTATCGTCGGTGGAAGATCCATTTGGTTATCTGTGGATGTCTAATTGTGCACTTTATTCAACTATTGCCGCTTTTCTATTGTTGAAAGGATGGAAAAAAACTAATGTACAAGGCGCATCGAAGAAACCAAACTCCGATAGGAAAAACAAAGAATTCAAGGATAGAGCAAGTGTTCTCAGGAAGAAAATATCTATTGCTAAGGCGGAGCTTGAAAGGCTAAGAGAGAATAGAAAACTGACCAAGAAAGGAAAGCGAAACAGGGCACTTCTGTTGGAAGAATGTAAAGCAATTTCATCTGCTGAACTTGTCAACTACATGGAGAAGAAGAAATCAGAACTGAGGAAATTAAAGTCAAGGTACATCAGAGGAAAGAAGCAACATGAAACAAGATCATTGAATAGCCAATTTAAGCAAGATGCAAGGCAGGTATATGCAAAGTTTACAGAGATAGTGAATGGTAAAGAGGATCACCCTACGTATCAAAGAATCAAGAACATCGATCCCAATAATAACACCAACACCTTTGAGAATATCGAGGAGGCTAGCAGGTTTTGGAGGAACTTGTGGGAGACGAGAGGAACTGGTAACGAAGAAGATGAAACAAGCAATTACTAATCGAGTACCGCCCATTGTAGAACGTGAGTGGAATCTGGAAGCCTCACAAGCTATCAAGATCTTATCTAAGAAGAGGAACTTCAGCGCACCTGGCCCAGACAGATTGGTTAACTTCTGGTGGAAGCGAGCTAGCTCACTTCATGAAGGTGTTACCTGTGCATTCAAATCTATCACCAAGGACAGAGAGGCGTACCCGTTGTGGTTTTCAGAGGGCAGAACACGTCTAATACCTAAGCCAGGAGATTTCTCAAGCGAAAACCAGAGACCCATTACCTGTCTTAACAATATCTATAAGTGGTTTACATCATGCCTCCAAATCCCTTTGGATAAACATCTGAATGATTACGACCTGATGGAAGGAGAACAGAGGGGGGCAAAGTCCGGTTGCAGCGGAACTACCGATAACCTTATGATAGACAAGATGGTTACCCAGGACTGTCATCGAGGTAAACGCAATCTAAGCATGGCTTGGGTTGATGTCCGTAAAGCGTATGATTCTGTGGAACATAGTTGGCTAATTGAGATGATGGAAGTACACAGGGTCCCCTGCTGGATTGGCAATGTGATCAAACACCTGAGCGCAAGTTGGAATACTAAGATCGTAGCTACTACAAAGCAAGGGAAAGAAACGTCCACCATCATTAGATTTCACAAGGGGCTGCCCCAAGGTGACGCCCTTTGTCCTCGCCTTTTCACATTGTGTCTTAATCCTGTTTCTTGGTTATTGAATGCGTCAGAGGGATATAAACTGTCCAAGCCTTTATTAACTAAAGTAACTCATTTACTTTATGTTGATGACCTTAAAGTCTTTGCTGCATCTGAACTTAAGCTAAACCGGGTACTTCGATCAATCTGCACTGCTATGCAAGACATGGGGCTTCAGTGGAATTCAAAGAAATGCAGCGTCATCTATGTACGAAGGGGCAA
>WHPX01000492.1:0-122500 GCA_011057435.1 Actinia equina | reverse complement strand
ATAAAAAGCAAAGGACACTGAGTTACAATGCTTGTCAGTGCATCTCGAAAACTGCGAGTTTCCCTATGTGCCATCCTTCCAATTCTTATGAGATTACAGTCAATAACTATTGGGAAACTGCTCTTTTGAAAAATGTATTTTTTATTTTGGGGAAATAATTGTTCGCTTTTTGCGAGAGCTTTTATTTTGACTCATTAAATTGCAGAAATCATTGTTTGGCGATTGCGTGACTAAAGACTTCTCGAAATAAATTCCCTTCAAATATCATTGTTTTCAAATCTAGTCTATACAAATAAAAGAAAACATTAATATACTAACCTTCGACACGAAAAGGTCTTTTCCGTTGCTCCACTCTTCTGAGTTATCAAGAAATTAGAATTGGCAACCGTGGCGTTGGCTTGTTTTATGCAACCGATTTCCGAAAATACTATCTATCAGTAACTTGTCAGATTTCAATGACAAATATACAAAACAGTATAAGGCCAGGGATCCACCTTTGGCTATTTCTTCCAAGAACTACTAGTCAGTAGCGCGTTGATAAATTGGTCTGTAATATTTAACAGATCGATCGGCAATTGTTTGCGAGTGACTGTCATAAACTTATACCGAGACAGCATTCCAGCTTGCAGATCGTGTTGTGGGACCATAGTGCACCGACCACTGTTCTTTAACGGAGGAGAAAGAAAGAAAACAGGAATTTGTCTTGCAACAAGCTGGCTTCTTAAAGAGAAATCTAGTGCAGGGACTAATCACAGGAAACAAAATTATCTAATGAAATATATCAAAACGGAGCAGTATGGCATAGTAGTTCGCACAGGTGCCCCTAGCCGGCTCCACCATAATCTATTGAGAGAACCACTTTTAAAATTGCTCACAAAGGGCTTTTAATGTTAAAATGGCATAATAATGTATATCTCGACTCTTTTTTATGCCAAGGATAATACATAAAATTCCAAGACCACTAGGGTATGGACAGAACCGGAAGAAACTACGGTACGGTCTTTTCCCGCGCCCACTGTGACTTTTCTGACAATATGCAAATTAGAGACACTAAGCAACTTGCCAGTGAAGCTAGAATAACCTACTGGACTCTGTAGGAATCGAATTTAGTATACTATTCTGTATATTTCTTATTGAAATCTGACTAGTTGTTTGTAAAGAAACACGAACTGTGCATGTCGACTTGTACTGATAGATGGTATTTTCGGAAATCGGTTGCATAAAACAAGCCAACGCCACGGTTGCCAATTCTAATTTCTTGATAACCCCGATGAATGGAGCAACAGAAAAGACCTTTGAAGGTTAGTATGTTAATGTTTCTTTTATTTGTATAGACTAGATTTGAAAAACAATGATGTTTCAAGGGAATTTATTTCGAGAAGTCTTTAGTCACGCAATCGCCAAACAATAATTTCTGCATATTTAATGAGTCAAAATTAAAGCTCTCGCAAAAAGCGCACAGATATTTCCCCAAAATAAAAAATGCATCTTTCAAAAGAGCAATTTCCCAATAGTTGTTGACTGTAATCTCATAAGAATTGGAAGGATGGCACATAGGGAAACTCGCAGTTTTCGAGATGCACTGACAAGCATTGTAACTCAGTGTCCTTTGTTTTTTATTGTGTAAAATAATTCAGAGTTGTTCGATATTTATGAAACTACTCTTAATTTAGCAAATAAGAGTTGTACTTTTGGTAGAAAGTATTAGAAGGCTATTTGGATCAATATTTTTGATACACGGACCAAGCGAATGTAAGCAATTTTCAGCCATCTTTTGGCAGCGAAAATCGTCCTTGGAGCTCAAACCGATTTTCCCCTATTTCTCGAAAACAAAAAAGTATTTTTCAAAAGTAACCACACAGCGTTTCTTACTTCATCATACACTACTAAAATCCAAAAGTAGAGCGAATTCGAAAATTTGAGCCTTTCCACATATTTCCGATTTTGTTTGATTTTTACAGACAGTCGCTCTTAAAAGCAGTTGTGGACGCATTTTGCTAAGTGCTACTGCTATCATTTTGGGTGAACTCATAAGTAGCGGAAACAACTCATTCTCGTTTGACAAAAGAGAACCATTTTTTGTTTTTTATGTCCTTGAAGGGTTCTTGCCTTAAATTTGAGCATAGAGTGTACAGTGAGGAAGGAAGTGCCTCCCATCTTCTACACTATCTGGGCAATGGAAGCACCTCCTTTCTTCTGTTTTTTTTTTTTAATATTCCCTTGAATGTCTTCCCTGTTCGATTTCAAGGTCGTGATTACTAATTCTCAATTTGGGTAATGCTTTTCTGAGTTCAAAATTTTTGACTTCGATTTAATGATTCAAACGAGTAATCTGTTTTTACAAGACGATATATGTCCTTAATTCATTTTTTGGCCTTAGGGGCCTCTTCTATTTTTTCATCGTTGAAGAGTTTCCCCTCGCCAGACTTGAATTTCTATATTCGTTTATCTAGTTTTAATTATTTTGAATGGATTCTGACTTGAACGATGATTGCAGTTTATGTCAAGCCAGATATTCCCTAAGCCGCTTCGGTCCAATAGAGATTTTCGTTTATTAGACCAGTTATTGTTGTTTGTTGCTAATGACTCTTTATATACAATTGCTGACAGTTTTTGGTGGTTCTCGAGTTTTGTTATGTTTAACCAAAGCTAAACTGATCTTATTTTTGCATGTGATCTAGATTTATAATACATTTGAAATAGGCTCATGCCTAGTACGTTTGCTGCAATTGAGAACGACCCTATTGAATAGGTTCGAGTCCAGCATAAGTTCGGACATTACGACTCTGGAGCGACTTTGCGTCATTCACCGTTTTAAACACGTGCCATACTAAATTCATAAATTATGCAAAATAGTAAATCAATCATGCAAGTCGACCAAAGCCGTGAAAACAACCACTCCCACACCTCCCAAACACTCATTCTCTCCCCTGGCGAGCATGCGCTGTACAAAGATGAGTGATGAACGAGACCGAGGATACGAAAATATATTCAAAACTTCTCAAACTAAACATGTCCGCGTTTAGAAAATCCTTGCCACGAGACGAGACTCTTTAGTCTTGTCATAGCCTTGTTTTGACCAAACGAAAAATGTTTGCCTGGTTTGTGAGATGCCGATCTGCAATAAATGTGGCTGTATACGAGAGCAACGAAGATGAGCCGGGCTAGACGGCGGGCAAAAGCGTTGCGTATTGTGAATGCTTCGAGAGAGACAAAAAAAAAAGTGCAGAGTGCAATGCCATTCTCCGTTTTCTGTTTTGTAGTACTGCATTCCATAGAAATGCCCGTTCTAATTGTGGTCGAGCGCTATATTTCGCCATCGCAAGGATATGCATTAATCAGACAAACAAATGTCCGTGCGCTCCCCCGTGCATTTTCATTTCCAATTAAAATTATAATAACAATGGGTGAGTGAATTAAAGATCGACATTGGTTCGACATTTGCCGCCACGTAGGCCCTTAGTCAACCTTCCACAGAAACCTATGTTAAATAGGTTCGGTGCAACGTTAGTTCGACGTTTGCCCTGGGCTTTAGTGATCCTGATACAATGTCATTTTTTATCCCCAAGGTGTTCACTAAGAAAGGACATTATCACAAGAGGCTATTTTTTGCGAGAAGCAATTGCTCACTAGTTAGACCAAAGAAATCTATATTTATCTGTATTTATAACATTCCTGTCGTAGTAACCAAGAAAAAAAGCGCCACTGGAAGGAGGTTCATCATTGGTTTTCACCAACACAGTAAATAAATATGCAAACTTGATGTTCTGTGTGAACAAAAAAAAAAGTTCTAGCTTAGTTATAAAGGAATAGTTTTGTCTTTAGGTACTTCAAATAGTAACATGCAAATATAAATGGTGGTTCAATGTTTGCCACATAACGTTTTGTACTTGCGTCTTATTTTTAAATTTTTTCGATGATAACTTTGTGCATGTTTTAACAGAAAACTTTACTATCATAATCGTTGAAATCCGACCCCTTCCCGCGACATTCGATATGTAATTTGCTGCCGGACTAGCATTTCAACGACCACCAATCAAAGAATTGAAATGAAAAACTTAACATTTTGACTGAATTAAAGATTTAAGAAGATAAGAGGATTAAAATTTTTTATTCCGTCTACAACCTTCCTCGATATATTGTTTTTATTTTATTTTATTGCAGTTATTTGATTGATGGTCGTTGAAATGCTAGTCGGCAACTGAACCGGAAATCAAACGTCGTGGTCGCAGTTTAACGATAATCATGGTAATAAAGTGGAAAAAAAGCCAGTAACTGAAAGCAAAAGAGAAAACAAATAGAATAAAAAAAATAAAGAATGAAAAAGTGATTTAACCGGGTGGTTCTACAGAGTGGATCTTTTTCCATTGTACTGCAATTCAGTACTAGCAAGAGAATATGAACTAAGAGAAGGAATCCCCGTGCCCCATCATGTGCACACTTTGATGCTATATTTAGAATCTATTCTAGAAATATCATCCAATGATATCATTTGATCGTTTGATTTTCTGCACGCGCATAGTACGCGCGCGCGCTCTACGCTGTTTGCTAACGTTTTCTTGTGCTTTTCTTATGTTCAAATCTGCCCTCAAGATGACGATGTAGGTCGAAAGCTTTGGAAAATAAATGTAAAAATACTCCAGAAATTTAAACAAATTACTACTTTAAATTCTTGTTGTATTTGTCAAGCTTTCAACTTGCACATTCATATTCAGGGAAGAGTCGAAATAACGGGAAAAAACCCAAACGTAAGCAAACAGCGTAGAGCGCGCGCAATAAATGCGCGTGCAGAAAAACAAATGGTTTAAAAATAGCATCAAACTGTGCACATGATGGTTACAAGGCTATATAGGGGGGATTCCTTCTCTTAGTTCATTTTCTCTTGGTACTAGTCTTCGACAAAAGATACTATTGCTATATACTATCATAATACTAATTTTATTAGACTGTAGCAACAGAATCGACAAAAGCTTTATTATCGATCATAACGACAACTATAGCTGGAGAAGGAGTAAAATTATTTCTTACCTTTTAGTAACTTAACTCCACAGAACTGTGTGGAACCAACGACCAAAGGTGTGCTCCCAGATATTTTATATTCATCAAACTGATCTGATTGGCTTATGAGCAGCATGTGGTTCGGTTACCAAGCTAATAACGAAACCGGTCTTTGCCGTGTAATCAACGTGGGATTCACAGAAACATATATTCTGGGAATTTCAACTTCCAAGAGATTTTATTATATCTCGGTGATAAGAACTTCTAGATTCCCGTCAGCTTTTCATTGTTCCAGGCCTTCGAAGTTTTCTAATCAAAACCGCCAACATTTTATTGATGTGTTTTTCTTTTTTTTCTTTCTTTTTTTCTTTCTTTTTTCTTTTTTCTTTTTTTAGTTAGTTAATTAGTACCGTAGCAAATATTTGAATATAATAATATAATAATTGACAAAGCAGAAAACCGGGTTTGTATCTTTTAAAACAAAATTACCTGTCGGTCAAATATCGGCAATGAAACTGAAATATAACAAAAGGGATGTAGCGATCTTGTTTCAAAATTTGGTCAGTACAATGACTGTGTGGGTTGTTTTAGCTGCTGGCTGGCTGGACAACTTGCATTTATTCTCTTCTTCTGACGACATAAAAAAACCTATAATGGGGGAAAAAATTACTAAACACTCTGAAACACTCTGAAGCTTTATAAACTAACTAGGTTTATCAATTCTTTTTATTCTGTTTCATGCAGTTCCGGCAATTGATCTTGAACAAAAAAGTTTTATTTAATTGTCGATTTAATTGATTCGGCCATCTCATTGCAGTGTCTTACTCGTTCTCATAGGACAGAATCAACGAGAATGCGACAATTTTGGAATCGGCTTGTTAATTCGCTGACATTCATAATAGTCACGGATCTGAAAAATACATAAAAGATATCGGTTCGCTGCGAGATACAGTCACTGAGAGAATTAACTTTGTGCGACTCTCTAGCACAATCTCCTCTGGGGTGCTTGGTTTTCTATACATTGTTTCGTATGTGAGTAGACTGAATTAGTTGAGGTTTTCTTATACCGGGTCATTCAAAGGCGTTTCCATGACATCCCATAAGCACGTGCCTTTGAATACTTCATGTTTTCCGACAATGTGATGGCAACTCTTTGATTGACCAAAACTCTATTTTGAAGGGACCAAAAAATTTCGATTTTTTGCGCGTGTGATTGAGGAACGCGGTAGAATGAGCCGGGATCTCAACCTGCGAGAAAAATCATAGAAGAGGTTTTAGAAAGAAAAACTGCTTTTATTGATTTTTTTAATAGATCATCTTGACATCGCGATGTTCTGCCAAAAAAGTTTATTTAGAATTGAGCCTGACTATTAGCTCAATGAACTGCGGGATCTCCTTGACTAAACTCATTCAAATACCGTCTGGGTGTTCTCATATGCCTATGGTTCTTTCGATCAAGGAGTTCACTTAAGTAAACATAGGATGTTAACCAGCTGATAAACATAATAAAAAGCCGGAGGTTTGCTTATTTATTGAAGTAATTAGTTTCAGAGCCGCCAATATAATTTCTAATCGCCGATTCGTAGACTGTACAGAATATCGGTTTGAGTTTATCAAATAAAAACATTCGGAAATCTTCAGTTAGTTTCAGATACAATAGATCACACTTATTCATTTGTCTTACGACCGACGGTCAGTCGTAAAAGGAATGCGACTTTTCGACTGCAAACTGGTAGTGTTTCTAAGGCAATGTTGTAGAATGGATGGTGCGTTTCTTCAGCATATGCCGCTAGTCAGATTATCTGTGCTGTAATTGGTTAGTCGGTTCGTGCTGGGATTGGCTGTTTGGTTTGTGCATCCCGGTTCAGGGTGTTTCTTACAGTCGTATTATTACTTAGCTTCAGATATAATGTATGTAATACATAGTCTTTGCCAAAAGTCAATGTACAATCTTAGGGAGAGTATTTAAAATAAAGGGTATTCTGACTCTGAGCGATTCCTTTTATTGTGTTATTTTATAAGTTGTATGTTGATTCAACTGATAATATAATGACCAACACTTTTTCGTAGACATTCCATTAGGTCTGGTCAATAAAAGCTATTATAAAATAAATTAAATAGTACGCACGCTGTGATTGGTTGATAGCCATGTTTGCATGAGGCTATGTAAACACAGTTGTGACGTCACAACTTTCGTGTTTTCCCGGTACAAGTTCAAAAATGAAAAAATTTACAGTTTCTTTTGAGGAATAAAACGCCCCCAAAAATGTATTCTGAAGCTGAAGTTCCAAATTTTGACTTGTGTCAGGGCCACAGGGATAACCCTATGGTCTCATGCTGGTCTTTCTGATCGTAATATCATGACAATCTCTCGTTGGTCACCGCAAAGAGAATTCCCTCAGGTGCTACAACACACGTCCTCCGTCAGGACAGCTTCGGTTGTTTAGCGACGTGCTTTCTCATGATTTAAGTGCACCGCCCGATAAAGAATACAAGTATTTCAAGGAAACAGTCAGCAGCTTCAAACGTTTTCCAGCGATAGCTCTTCAGCTCCACAAAATATGTTCTCGAGGCAAGACGAAACAATCAACTTCGCTTCCATAATTTTCTCGCTGTCAAATTGAGCAAAACCACGTTTCTTTCAACCGAGAATTCCCTTCACAGTGACACTTGTTATCCACTTTTGATCACTTTCGTGAAGATAATCAACTCTGAAATCTTTTATTAAGATTTCTTTTCAATCGTTGAACATTTCTTTGTTTTTGTTTTAAGGCTTTAGAAGTGATAAATGTTTAAAATAGCTAGCGATTCTTTCTCGCTTCACATTTGTCTCTTTGACGTTTATTACACGAAATTTGATTGGCTAACGATCGAAGTTCGTGATGTATGGAGAATTTGTATTTTGATATGAGATTCAAATTCAAATAAAGATTTATTTTCGTTGCAAGCGGTAATGTTTTCCCTTAGTATTAATTTTATAAAAGCAATAGAAAACTTTTTTCTCTGTGTTTACCTAGCCTGATAGCAACACTCGAGGAGTTGGGAGAATTCTCGACAGTTATGCAAACCCTCGACTACGTCTCGGGTTTGCATAACTGTCTCGAATTCTCCCAACCTCCCCTCGTGTTGCTATCAGGCTATGTAAACACGGCAAAAGTTTTCTATTGCTTAAATCTAGCATGCTTTATAATTGTAAGCAATTTTCATATATACAAATGGAATTCCCTAAAACAGTTCATCAATGCAGACTCCACTACGTTTTTTCATCAAAATCTGCATATAGATCCCCCGTCTGAAAACTCCCAATGGAATGACGCCGCATCAATATAACTGTCAGTTATATTATGGCAAGTTCTGAAATAAGAATAAAGAGTCTGTTCTGCTTCCAGAACAAAACAAACGTCAATTGCCCTAATTCACTATGACGTCACATCAAAACAATTTTCAGCAATCTATTGTTTAAACGCAAAGGATCATGGTCGTCGGACGGGGTCAAATCAACGCAAATTCACCGAAAATTGTTCTAAAACCCGTATCAATCCACGAAGAGAAGTAGAATACCAGCTGAAAACCAGGCCATTTTAAATTAAACTGTTTCGCTAGGAGCAAAATTTGTTGAATTTTTTGCATTGGATTTGGCGATTCTATCCCCCACATAAACAAGCCGTGATGTCATAGTGAATTAGGTCAATTCCATGCTTCTAGTTACCTTGAATGACTTGACCAAAGGGATCCCAATTTAGATTAAAGTAAATGGTGAAAAAAAAAAAAAATCGGAAAAATTAAATGATTTATAATTTTTTAAAATTCGAAGTCAAGATAATGTCCTCCGTAACACGATTGAGTAAAAAACCACGATAAAAAATGCACCAGAACATTTTTTTGCACGCGCTTTTGTTTTCCTTTACGATTCCCCTATGGTACCTAAGGGACTGTGCAATAATTATCGGGATGGGGCGGGGGTTGTTCTAAAATTAATAGGGGGGTCAAAAGTGAAATTGACTTTAACTGACTATCCTTTGTAATAAAGCTTTGAAGCTTTTTGAGTGGTTTTTGAGACGATTTTGGGTGTTTTAGGGGTTTTTTGAGAGCTCCCGTTTTTCAACAACTATCTATCATTCATTTTCGAACATTTATTTTTAAGATTTGAAG
This sequence comes from Actinia equina, assembly GCA_011057435.1. Taxonomy (NCBI): domain Eukaryota; kingdom Metazoa; phylum Cnidaria; class Anthozoa; order Actiniaria; family Actiniidae; genus Actinia; species Actinia equina. The sequence continues at coordinate 113,350 of WHPX01000492.1, read as the reverse complement.
TTAAGAGATATTCTCAGGGGAGATTTACTTAGATTGCTTTAGTTCGCAACACAGGAAGCCCAGTATACAAAAACAGAGGATGGGAAACCTTTGGTTTGAGATGTAAATATTAGAAGAGTGTCCTCATTAATATTATCAAGTTGTCGGATGCCATATATCTCAGGGCTGTATTCACTTGCTGAAGGATTTCCTCCTAAGGAATTAAATATAACACATGCCCTTTTCTTAGTCCTAAGTTCTGTTGCCGAGGGTATGGTGGAGGGGGGGGGGGGGTTGATAGTTATTTCATTTAAAAAGGGGGAGGGGTGAGAAGTTACTTTTTTACTTTATTTTTTACTTTTAGCTTTTTTATTTTATTTTTAGCTTCAACTTAAGCCCAATTTGGAGAATTTTAGACCCCCCCCCCCCCCCCTCCCGATAATTATTACACAGTCCCTAATGTCGCTCTTATGTATATATCATATACTCTTAAAGGGAGGAAAGTACGGTCGTCATCTTTGAAAAAACAACACATTTTCAACCACAATTTCATCGTCTTTTAAACCTCGAACTCCACAAAAGACTTGATCAAAATGATCCCTACGATGGGGGATTCATTTTTTAAAGCCCTTTTGGCTCTTCCTCGAAGATTTCTATGACCGAAATTTTGTGCAGAACATTTTTCGCTTGCAGAAAATTTTCTGCCATGTTATGTCAAGGTTCTTACTTGCGTAGGACTTGGGCGAGAACGAATTTCTCGACCTCACTACTCTCCCGATTTTATTTTCACCATTCACTTTAATCTAAATTGGGCTCCCTGTGACTTTACTTGATAAAAGTATCATTTGCAAAAAAGTGATGCAATCGCATTCCACCATCAAACTTTAAAGTGCTAGTCTTACGAAAATTACACCATCCCTGGAAACTGTACCATATAAAACTAGCTATGTAATATAGCTTACTGTCCAAATTCTTTTTCGATTCGAGACTGGGAAGATGTTGCATTTAGCCGGTAAAGTTTGGCCGTTTGAGTCCGTCATTAAGCGATTGCGTTCCTGGCAACTTTAAGTGATTCGAAGGAAGTGACGTCATATGCACCACCCTTCAAAATTCCCGGCTTTTCACAATGTGTAATTGCAACCAAATTTCGACTATTTTTGATTTAAAAACAAGCCTTAAACCAAGTCATGCCTTCTTACAAAGAATGCTGTAGAGTCAGTGTGGATAAAAAGGATGCCAGTTGCGCATTTGACGTCACACATAAATTAAAAATCGCTGCTCATAGAAATAGCGGACGAGCTTTTAACAATTTTTGGAAGTAGAATTCAGAAGGGAAAAGTTTCTTTGTCAAACCAATTATTGTTTATTGGTGAACATTATAACCTATTTGAGCATATACAAAATCGGGGATTTTTTGCGTCATTAATATTTTCGTAAGACTAGCGCTTTAACATTAAGCCCTAGAAGAAATGGCAGTACCGATTCTCAGTCAGTTAGGACGAGATAGTGATTACAGCGCAACTACTTTAACCGGAACCACTTACAACAGTTAGAAAAGAGAACCAATTAAAATGTAGAATGAAAACAATACATTCAAACTTTGGGAAGTGGAGCCAATCAGAAACTTTGGCTGCACGAAAATAGTAATTTTACCCTGATAGTATAGCCATCGTTCATTTTCTCGTGGGAATAAAAAGATATGTTGAAAAGCTATGGTCAATTTTCTGCTGGTTTCAGATTGGCTCCAATACCCAAAGTTCATATGTATCAGTGTTTTCATTCTACATTTTAATTCATTTGGTTCTCGCTGTCTAGATGACTTCTATTAGAGTAGTCGCATGGCTGTAAAATCTATTTAAAAAATAGTTAATATTAACATAATAGCATACTTTTTTAATTTCGTGAGAGTTATTGTCATAATTAATGTCTTCTTTATTACAATTTGTCTTTATTGTCAACGTGTTAGGGTTACCAAAATCACTAAAAGTCGTATCAGTGACGTAGAGAAAGGACGTACGTGCCTTAGTGAGCTCTAAATACAAGTTGCTTAATTTGGTCAGGTATTAATTTAGCTTTTAGCTATTATAAGACTCTAAATGCAATGAGCAGAGTTGCAATGATAAGAATAAAGGTGTTGCTATAGTCAAAAAGAAAAATTGAATTAACATAGTGCGTTACAGGATTTCCAAGTAACACGAACTGTTAACGTGACTTTATAGAGGGGTACAGTCTGTGTGTTTCCCATCACGTAATGAGCCCTCTTTCAATGGAAAAGGGGGTTTAACTGGTAGAGAGTTGGGGGATATAGACTACTTGTAAAATTATATGAGGTTCAAGGTTAACAGGGGAAAAATCAGGCACTTTTTCCGGGCACTTCATTTGTGTAATCGCGTTCAGTTGGCATCCAAGATAATTTTTAATGGGTTCTATAACATTATTTTATTCACTTTCTAAAAGCATTAGCTAAAAAGCAAAAATTATCGGTTATTACATAATACGGTAAGCAGACAGCCAAACTCGCTATAGCAGGCAGTTGAACAACAACAACTTATCATTAAAACAAGGCGTCCGATAATACTGAGAAGATAACCCAAAGATACTGCAGCTGCGTCTTTTCGATCTAACATGCACAATTAAAGAAAGACCACTTCTACTTCTAGAGTAATCATAGTTATCTTAGTTTTAGTCGTCGAGGCTATTGCCGCGTCGAATTTATTGCTGTTGAGGCCAGCGACTACGAAAAACTGAGAACTACCATATAAGACATCAGTTCTTTTGCTTAGCATCAGAAGACGGCATGTGTTAAGGGGCCACTTGGACGAAAATCGCTCCAAAATTAAAACTCTTTCATTCGAGCTGAAAGATAGCAGAAAGATATTTCAGTGTGTGGTTCGTAATGTATTCAAGTTTATTTCAGCAAAGTTTCTGCTCGAATGAAAGAGTTTTAATTTTGGAGCGATTTTTGTCCAAGTGGCCATTTAAGCTCGGTATACATACTTCTACTAGTTTCAAGAAAAACGACGCTCAACATCAGAGGCAAAACGATTTGACGCGGCAAATGCAGTTTGACATCTGGACTGGATCTTATTTCGTTGTTTTGATTTCGTAGGTATAATTTGAAAGGTCGAGACCATCCTCATCTTCATACTTGTAGACATCACGGGTGCCAGGTGCCTTAACTACCTTGCTTATAGGAAGGGTAACTTGAATATATTTCTTTACTCTATCGGAGTTTTTGGAAGGAAGAGCGCTATCATAGTTATTGCGTAATATGGTTGTTTTGGTATTCTTATCAGGACGGATCTTTGTCAAGTAGACCCCTGGAACAAAACAACAAAAACAAAAGGATCAGCCAATCGTTGTCAATCAAGTATAATTCTAAATTTAAAACATATCCGGTGCCGCGTAATGTAACGTTAACTGGGCCAGTAACATATGAAATAAATGACAATCGTGACTGTTCTTGTCTTGTAAAACACAGGGAGCCCAGTAATAGGGCCCTGGGACCAATATCGGGAGGGAATGAAATAAATCTGGCATATAACATTACAACTTAGCTATAACGAGTGTCCCTATGATACGAAACAATGTGCGTGTCTAAGTGTGATAATCTTTCAGGATGTTTCACTAAACGCCCACTTATTGTGGTGGTTATGGCTGTACTAGTAGGTAGCTGTATTGATGTGTTGGTTCGTGTGGCTGTTGTTGTAGCTTGGGGTGTGGTGGTTGAGGCTTGTGACTTGTGTTGTCCGCTGGTGGCTGTACTTAGTTAAATCTCCTCCCTTAATTTGCTGGTTTTTAGTGGCCAAACACCAGGTGTGTACTCAGTAGGATTGAACTGTTCCGAGGTCTTGCGTGTAGTTGTCTTCTGTTACGACCAAAGAGTAGTACATCTTCTGTACGGATGTGATAAGATTTAACATCCACTTTCTTCTCAACCTAATGCCTTGATCCAATTGGGATCTCTCTGTTGTGACTTAGCTCTTACAACGTCACTGGCGTCTCAACCCTTTAGTGGCCTTAGCTCTTTGCTAGTCTTATCCGATATGAAATATCAACTAAGCCCTAAATTCCATTGGTATCGATGCAAAATACGAAATACTAAATTATATTGAATCAAGGGGGGTAGATTACTGTTGCTTTGTTCTTTTGGAAAAAGAGTGCTTACGATATATCTGTGTAATTAAAAACCTATCCCGGGCTTATAATTCAGCCCAGTTCTCCCCTATTGAGGCTAAGCTTAGGCTAAATAAGGATCAGTGTGTGCATGTATTTTTTTTCTATTATCAACTTGGTTGTCTTGCCGCTGTTCTCTGCTTTACCATTGAACCTTGCGTTTCGAGCCCGCGCTCAATCAGCAGAGTTAAACATGAGTAAATCAAACATGGCGTGTAAATACATGGAAATTGTATGGGCTTAGAAAATTGAACAACAAATAAAATCATTGCTATAGATGATACAAAATTTGCCTCCATGCCATCAAATTATACATTTACATGTCTACAGTTCTTTAAAGCTATTTACATTAATTGTCAGCAAAATATGTTTAGAAAATGGGTTCAAAAATATAATAACTAAGGAACAGTAATCGCCTTCGATCGCCCTGAACAAAAGCTCATAATGTGAGAATATAGAGGCCGATAATTCAGTTTCAATTAACCCTACACAATTTGCCTACTTAAACTGTTAAACTACACTATCTTCGCCATCAGCTCCATAATTGTGCACGAAATAGGTGGACGATTCGTGTTTCGTTTCCCCTCGTAAAAATCTATTTTTTGGAATCCTATGAAGTATGATGTGCCATTGCCAAGTTGAGCTTCGAACGCTTCCTTGAACTTGGTTTAATTCTCGTTTTTGAAGTAGATACTAAGCCAAAAGTGTGTATCATTTGGTATCAAAATACTCAGGGGAAGCTCTGCTTTCTCATCTCGAAAAGATTTTTGGGATACAATCCACCGGAAAGAATATTTTAGCTACTTTATTAGGGGTATTTTTACTTCCGTTTGAGCGCCGCGCACGCGAAGCATTGTAATTTGTAAGTGTAAATAAATCATAAAAAGATGTAAAATGTCTGATGTTCTCAAAGCTATAGCTTTACAAAAGTATAAGAACGATATAAGAGTGGATAGTAATCACTGCTTAACCTATGTAAGTCATTTTGAATCCGAGTAAATTCAATGGAGAAACCTCGGACCACAATGTTTGCATAAGTCCCAAATAGTTGGCGATGCGATGCTTTCAATGGTGTTGCTATCTGTAAATTGCTTGAACTCGGCACTTTTGAACTGTGTACCGTTATCGGTCATGAGGTTGTCTGACAAATTGGGTCAAATTACTTGAGCCTGGGGTAGGACTGTTTTCATCTCGTCAAAGACTTTTCCGTGAACTGCCTTTCATCCCAAGCGAACTCATTTTTGTGTTCTTGATAAGTTCACTGAAGGGTTTTGTGATATCTGATAATATGGGTGATAATATGCTGAGATGTTATTGTAGAAAGACCTAGACTTTCACTTTTAAACGCTAAAAAATATTCAAAAACATTTACAAACGCCAATTTACTGACAAAGAAATTCATCATTTTGTATTTTGCATTGAATTTTGCATTATTTTCTATTTTGTCTCAGTTATTCTTGTCAAGTTTAACTGAATGTAAACTTCGTCTCGTTCTGTAAAAGACGTAATTAAGTAAGCTTATATTTTGCTCACCTTAACCAGTTTTCATGTCGGGTTTTTAGTCTTGATTTGTCCTAAATCTCCAGATTTTCAATTTCAATGAAAGCAAGAGAATATGAAGTGCTAAAAGAGATTCAAAGCCTAAATGTCGGCCTTTTGGAAAACTTTGTCGAAGAATCTTCCAAGAGCAAAACTAGCCCCTGGGGTGGTGGTGAGTTGTGTACAAAATTCCTAAGTGGGAGAGTAATGTATGTACTCGCGCAAAAAAACAAAAACAAAAACAAAAAAATGTAGTCCATTACGATTCGACTTCACTGCCTGGTTTTTATTATGGGAGAAACTATCTTCATCTCGAATAAAAAATAATTGAAGACTTTTTCCCCGATCTTATCTTTACCTTTCAGTTTCATTCAAATTGTTCTCCCTGTGACTTCCGTATCGGGAGCTCCGCTTTTAGGCAGTGCCTAAATATGTATATTACAAGAATAACTGATTCTAGGATTTCTTTGTCATTCAAACAATTTGAGAGCTTTAATAAAATCAAATTTTCTTCGAAGCGTAAGTTGGAAAGAAGAAAAAAAAGTACGATATTTTTTACTCAACTGTAGCCGAAAGTGCAAGATATATACCTTGGAATTTCCCTTATCCTTGTAGCACATCGTCAGGAAATAATTTTATGGCATAAAAGCTGTAAGAGAGAGGAAAAAATTTCTTTCAGAGAACCATTGCATTCAGAAAACAGACGTCGATACCAAAAAGTGCTAAACGCTATGAGCCAATCGCGCGCGGTAATTCTTACACGACAATCACCATGTTATAGCGACAGCTCTCTCTCGATCAAACTTATAGGGGAATCGCGAAATATTTTTGTCGTAATCATTGAAAAGTATTTTATAAAAAAAGCCCACAAGCAAATCAAATGAACTAGGAACGTGAACTCTCTTAGTTCTCAGAGGCAACGGTGCCAACGGTCGCAGGATCACAAAAACGGGCGAAGTAAACTGGTACCTAACTCGAACTCGAACTTGGTCTCGGACTCGAACTCGAGTCATAGAAAATCTCAAGTAAAAGATTTGTTGCTGCTTAAACTGCATTTTATCTTTGTTCAACGTAATACCCTTTTGTTTGCAACTCTCTAACACTGCCGATACCGGACTCTTGTCTGCTAGTTTATCAGTGGATCCTGTCACAAAGATTAGGATTTCATCACAGCTATGACCTTTGCCCCCTCACGATCTTCTAAAGCAATGTCTATCTTTCTTTGGAATTCCTCTGGGCTAGTGCAAGGCCAAAAAGCATGGCCACCATTTATATCTGCCCAACGCTGTATTGAATGTAGTCCACTCATTTGCATCAAGTACTACTGTAAACACCTGGGCATTCCATAACAGGGGCGTAGATCCACGATGGATGGCAAGGAGTAATGGTTACATTTCAGAGCTTTGTTTGATGGTTGCGGGTCAATACACAACCTTACTTTTCCACTTTTTCAGCTGCTCTAAAAAGTTGGTGAGCGTTCCTTGAGACATGACATTAACGGTTGCGCCACTGTCTAGTTGAAACTTTTCTTCTGCTTTTACCTTTTTGTATTACTCATCATTGTGCAAAGAATTGACAGTTTCCATATCATTTTCCATTTTTCAGTTGTTCCTACATAATCATCTGAATCTGTATAATTGCCGTCGTCCAGGGTACTTTAGCTTGCCCTTTTCGGGTATTTCTCGGTTTGGTCTGATCATTTTCATACTTAGAAAAAAGAAATTGCCTACAAATTGCTTAGAAATCTACTTATAACAAGACGCTCATGGAGCGTACACTCGGTTGCCTATTTATCCTTTTTAAGCACATTTAAGAGTCATACTCTGTAAGATTCAAACATAGGCCGGCCAGTCGACCTCACCGATTTTGCTCAAATTTGGTATATAAACTTGGATTGGGGTCCTAAATACGAAATGGATAATATTTTTCGCAAAAAAAAAAAATTACGGCAAAATTCGGGGGGGAGGGTCAGTTTTGGGTCCGTGGATGGCTGGTTACGACACCGTTCAAGCACTGTTTTGGTGGCGCTGGAAAAATTAAATATTTATAATTTCTGAACAATTTTGGTACCAAAATGAACCTTGATTTATACTCTTTCGTTATATCTAGTAAAACTTGGAAATTATTTAAAACGTTTTGTCAAACGACTCCCATATGTATAGGTATTATGAGTCTTTGTAGACAGGTCTAGAATGTGAGGTAAATCTAGAAGCCAATATCTCCACTGGCATGTCGATTTGGAAACTGCCGTTTCTGTTGAACACAGTTCGATTATAGCTTATTTCATTTCTGAATTAAAAAACTGGGTGAGTTTTAATGCGTTGCCGAACGATATTGCCAAACTTGAGTAAAATAGGCTTTTTTCTAGACTCGTTCAGCATTATTGTTACCTCATAAATCTAGTTTTATTTTTTCCTCCGCAATAAAAGGCTTTAAAACGTTGACTTGAATGAAATTTATTAAAAATCTTACTTAAAGAGCGCTCTTTAAATAAGTTTTTCAATATTTTTTTACGATATTACGCGATTCCGTCGCTTATACCAAGCTCTAAACTAACACAACAGTCTGCTGCCGTTGAATGTTCAAATTTGCGGACGTTTTAACAATAAGAATTAAAAAAATTCTCTACAACTTCCCGATCAATGCGTTTGAATTGAGGAATAAAGCATTTTGACCATTTTTTACACAATAACAAAATACTAATATCATTTGTCTAAAGTAAATATGCTAATTAACAAATGCCTTTGTCTTTCAGTATTCGTCGGTAAAAATGAACTTTTACGTTAGATGTTATTTATCACCATGTTTGTTTGGATATTTTAGAAATTCGAAATACATTTATTTAGTTTCATTGAATTTAGTATCTGTAATTCAAAAGGATACTTTTTGGAATATTTTGGGGGAGGGTAATGTGTTTGACTGATCTACAAGTCATCAGTGCTCTCAGGGCTTATCGATTGAGAGTTGATGTGAGGTCGATATGAGGTCGACGTGAGCTCGATGCGCCTTTGATGTGAGGTCAATGTGAGGTCAATCTTAGGTCGATGTGGGTTGATGTGGGCCGATATAGGATGTTGCGGGGTCGATTTGCGGTCGATATGGTTTGATGCGAGGCTGATGTAGATTGATTTGGAGTCGATGGGAGGTCAATGAAGGGTCGATGAGAGGTGAATTGAAGTCAATGTGGGTTGATGCTAGGTCATGTGGGTCGATGTGGGGTCGATGTGAGCCGGGGTCGATTTGGTTTGATGTAAAGTCAATGTAAAGTCAGGTTGATGAGGTCGAGAAGGAGGTGGAGGAGGTGGAGGAGGAGAAAATGGTTTTGATGCAAAAAACTTTCCAGACCCCTACCTAATAGCATTGATGTTTTTCGGGTCCCCACCTCCCCTTCAATCGTTTAAAAGATCGTCCTAATCCTCCCCATCCTTTCATTTAAGTTTTGAAGGCCCCCCTTGTTTCACTAAAAAAATTGAGGGCCCCCCTTTTCTCCTCCACCCCCCGACTTAAATAATGACTGGTCCCTAAGGTGGATGTGAGGGGAGGGGGATTGGTGATATCGCTATCGACTCTACATTAGAAATAGAAATAGAAATCCAACTTCCGTCAAAAAACCGTGGAAACAAAGAAAGAGAAGAAAATAGGGAATTTTCGACAATTTCTAGCTTAAAGTGGCATACTGGAAATATCGATGAATTACAAAACATATTAAGTACTACAGAAACACAAGCAACGCTACGCGAATCAATAGAAAACGCAGACAATATAGACTCAATGGCGGTTAAGGCATTTACTGAAACCCTAACAAGCATGGGAACAGAAGCAGGTCTTTGTTCCCTAACTAAACAAACTAAAGTATTTAAAGAAAATACACAGATTCACAGAAGTGGTTTGATTCAGAATGTGAAAACGAAAAGAAAAATCTTCGATCTCTTGGAAAATTTGTAGGAATCCAAATAATGAACAACTTCGTAGGAATCTACATACCCATAAAAGGTCCTTTCGAAGCATATGTAGACGTAAGAAAAATAAATATTTCAATTCAAAATTAATGAGCCTTGATCTCAAAGACTCGAAATCCACCTGGAAGTCTTTGAAACAACTTTTTAATGTAGGCAAAGCAAATAATGGAAACTCCTGTTGAGGGGTTTCCATAAGGAACTTATTTAATCACTTCAAGACGCTTAATAGTTCTCAGACATCTGCAGTAAATATTACGGAGACCTTAGAACAGTCGCAAAGTCAAGGGGAATTAGATTTTTCCATTACAGACCAAGAAGTATATGAAGTTCTAAGTAACCTAAAGAAAACATAAAGCTCCCGGTCCTGATAATATTCCAAATGAGCTATTGATAACGGGAAAGGATGCGCTAAAAGGACATCTAACAGTAATTTTTAATAAAATCCTAGACAACGGAAAGTTTCCCTCTTCATGGAATCTAGGATATATTGTTCCATTGCATAAAAAGGACGATCCAACGAAAGCTGAAAATTACCGCGGAATAACACTCCTTCCTGCAATTGGAAAAGTTTTTACGGCAATACTTAACAAGCGGCTTTATGATTACCTAACTACGAATAATATAATTAAACAGGAACAGGGTGGGTTTAGAAAAAAGCACGGAACAACAGATAGTATTTTTATTCTGAAATCTGTAATCGATAAATATGTTTGAAGTAAGCCACGGAAGAAAAATAATTTCCTTTTTTCCTGCTTTGTAGATTTTCAAAAAGCGTTTGACTGCATCCCAAGGAAAAAATTAATGGCAAAACTTGAAAATGTTGGTATAAATGGAAATTTTCTAAGAGTGATACAATCGATGTATTCCACTGATCAATCAGCAATCAAAGTAAATGGACACATTTCTCCGATATTTTCCTGTTATATGGGTGTTAAACAAGGCTGTATGCTGAGCCCTACATTATTATATCTTCACGATCTGCCTGACTTATTAAATTCGTGTAACAACAATGATGTAATATTGAACGGCAAACCGATTAGCTCTTTTATATGCAGATGACCTGGTTCTGTTCTCTAAATCTGATAAAGGGCTTCAGAAATATCTCGACAAGCTAGAGACATTTTGTGAACAATCAGCCTTAACAGTTAATATAACAAAGATAAAAGTGATGGTTTTCAATAATACAGGGAAGACGATGAATAACTTCCAATTCTATTTAAACAAATTTAAAATGTTAAATCATATAAATATTTAGGATTAAATTTTACAACCTTTGGAAACTTTACGTAATTTGCAAAACAAGAATTAAAAAAAGCTGCATTAAAGGCACTATTTCAGATGAAAAAACAAATGGGTGAATTGTTCACATCCAATATCAAATTAACTATACAACTGTTTGACTCGCTTGTTACACCAATACTTCTATACGCAAGTGAGATATGGGGTATCGAAACATTAAGCACCAAAGACCAAGAGCCCATGGAACTTGTTCATTTGAAATTTTGCAAAATGCTCCTCAAGGTGACAAAGAATGCTAGTAACCTTGCGTGCAGAGCTGGAGTTAGGAAGGTTTCCGCTAAAATGCAAAGCATGTAGTAGAAGCTTTAAATTCTGGTATAAAATTATAAAGTCGGAACTACACCCAAAAAAACTTTCAGCCGAAGTCTACCAAGAAATTAAAAATGAAACTAAAAAAGCTTTTTGGAGCATAAAAATTAAAACTACTTTAGAACAACTCGGACTGGGGATAATTTGGATGAAACAAAATGATCTTTCTCCAAGGTGGTTCTTAATAAATTAAAAATCAGCGTCTCTACAAAAAGCTATATCAGCATACATTGATGAATGTATGCTGATACGTGAAAACGAAGTAAGAAAAATACCTAATAGATAGTGTATATATATATATATACCTAACCCCCCCCCCCCCCCCCCCATTTTCTTTTTAATTACAGCATTGCTAAATTCAATGAAACTAAATGAATGTATTTCTAAAAGATCCAAACAAAGCGTCCGCAAATTTGAACATTCGTCGGCGGCAGACTGTTGTGTTAGTTTAGAGCTTGGCATAGGCGACACTCTTTAAGTAACACTCTTTAAGTAAGATTTGTAATAGATTTCATTCAAGTCAACTTTTTAAAGCCTTTTATTGTGGAGGAAAAAATAAAACTAGAATTATGAGGTGACAATAATGCTGAACGAGTCTAGAAAAAAGCCTATTTTACTCAAGTTTGGCAATATCGTTCGGCAACGCATTAAAACGCTTCTTGATAAGTCTTTAAACATTTCTTAAATACCGTAAGAGATGTAGCTTTACGAATATACAGCAGAAGGCTGTTCCATAGCGCTGGTGCAGCAATACAAAAAGACCTGTCACCCAATGTCTTAAGGCTGCAAAATGTTGGGGTAAAAAGGAGAAACTCATCCTTATTTGATCTAAGATTATATCTACCAGATGGTGACTTAAAATAAATAAGATCTACAGGATAATCTGGGGCACACCCACTAAAAACTTTATGTTACTAACAATATCTTAAAAATTATCCTAAATCTAACTGGTAGCCAATGTAATTTAACTAAAGATGGTGATATGATCAAATTTAGAAATAATACATATAAGCCTGGCGGCTGCATTTTGAACTCTTTGTAACTTATTAAAGTGGCTTGTTGGAAGGCCATAAAGAAGACTATTACAATAGTCTAACCTACTAGTAAGGTATGCATTTACTAAAATTTGAAAAAAATTCTTATACGTCTTATGATATAAAGATGATAGAAAGCTGCTTTGCATGTTTTAACGATATGACTATTCATGGTCAATTAAGAATCAAACCAGTAGCCTAAGTTCGTACATCACTACTTAATGAAATTTCAGTATCCCCAAAGCTAAAGAAATTTAAGTTGACCTTAGCGAGTTGTTGCCTAGTGCCTATTTATATGATTTCAGTTTTGTTATCATTCAGTTTAAGTTTGTCCTTAAGAATCCATTGTTTTATATCGAGTATACAATCACGCATCGCTGTAAGTGCTGCTTAATTCCTTGTCAATGTCGGTGTCGGGCTTGAAAGAAATATAAAGCTGGGTGTCATCAGCAGAGGCATGCGAGGTCGGAAGATGTTCCTTGATGACGTTAAAGAGTTCACTTGAGCAAAGAACAAACAAAAGTGGACCAAGACACGACCCTGTGGTACACCAAATTTCAGGCCAAAGTATCTAGATGTTCCTCCATTCACTGTCACAAATTGAGAACGGTTACTCAAGTATGAGACTTAAACCACTCCATGACTTTGCCAGAGATTCCAAACTGAGAGTATAGACGATCCAAAAGTACATTGTGGTCTACCGTGTCAAATGCCGAACTGAGATCAAGTAATACTAATAATGTAACTTGTTGGTTGTTCATGCTCATAAGTAAATCATGCTTGACACGCAAGAGGGCAGTTTCTGTACTGTGACGTGGCTTACACCGGTAGGCAGACTGAAATTCTGGGTATAAGTCTTCAGCAAGCAGATGGTTATGTATCTGATTAAATACAGCCCTTTCCGTTAGTTTGGAGGTAATGCCAAGTTGCTAATTGGACGCAGGTTGGTAAAGACTGGCTCCAGTCCCGGCTTCTTGAGAATGGGACGAACATCTGCTATTTTCCATTTGTCAAGAAATACACAACTTTCAAGAGATAGATTGACCAATCTGGTGAGTATTGGCAATAAAACATCCAAAGAACCAACACTGACGACAGAAGAAGGTATATAGGATCCAGAGAACTGGTTTTCTTACTTGAATTGGTAATTAACTGTTGCATCAGGCATCCTCACTCAAAATGCTGAAAGAATCTAAACATGGTGAACCCGGTGGAATAGTAGTAGTAGAGTTGGACTGCGGATAACTCGATGAAATACTTGATGGTTTAGTAGAGTCCAATTCCGAGCGGATACGCTCGATCTTCTGAACAAAAAACTTTCCAAAATCATTTGCAAGGACATTTAGATCACGGCAATCAGGAAACGTAACATCCGACTTAAGGCTAAAAAGAGTCTTTGCAGCCTTAAAAAGTGACTTCTGGTCACCACTGTCAAGGGCGGATCCGGGGGGGGGGGGGGGGGGGGGGGCAAAGGGGGTGAAGGCGAATAAAGTGAGTTTTGGGGGTTTTTCTTCTGTAACGAGTAGTGGAGATTTAAAATTGGAGAAGAAGAAAAAGCGGTCATTCGTTACAATCAAATGAATTTAAAATATTTCCTAAAAGAGCAAAATATTTAAAAAAGAGCAAACTACTAGCTCGAACTACTATAATACTACATAGCTTGAAAAGATGGATAAATAAAATAAAAATTATCCACAAGAAAGGATCATTTATCCAGTGTTAAGTGGAGTTACTGATAACAGCAGCGTAGCGTTACACAAAGTTCGTGACCACGCGGCATTCTAAAAAAAATTGGGTGCGGCTTTTGATGCTACCGCGTCACACCTTTGCATGTCACGTTCGTATTTACAAAGACGAATTCTACTGAAAATATTCTTATACGTTTCAGTTTCTTTAGGGAGGGAGGGGGGGGGGGGTGTGCAATTCAGTGATTCTGTAATTGTAACGTTCAGTGATAATGAAACTAACAGGGAGTACTCACATTCTTAAGTATATTCATTTCAGGGCTGCCAGTTTTCCAAACAATCTTTAAAAAACCAGCTTGGGATTCTTAGTGAATCCTCAGGGAAAAAGAGCCCAATATTACATGCAGATAATGAATTTAGGAAGAGATTCACATCAGAACGTTTGCGACAGTTTGACCTTCTGAAAAAGGAAAAGAAACTTTTCCAGAAGGTTGATAACGGCTCAAACAGGTATAGCAAGATTTTGCAACCAAATTACACTATGAAACCAGGTGACGGAAGACAAATAAACCACACCATTGATGAACATTCTATCATCATGAATAAGCTCAATGACACGCTTGACGAAATTTAAAAAACATGACAACACATTGTTCAGCACAAATGGGAGAAGCCTAAAGGAAGGGAGCACATTTCAACATGAATTTAATGCAAAACGAAAAGCGGGCATTGAAAAAGTAATTGCTAATGTGACTGAACACAAAGAAGCATTACAGCGGCTTCTGGACGACTGCAAACGGATTTTTAAAGGCTCTGCACAGAAGTTTACCTCAAAGAAGAGAAAGAAGAAAGAAAATAAGAGGGAAAAAAACAGAGAAGACAGCAGCGAAGTTTACCTCAGAGAAGAGAAAGAAGAAAGAAAATAAGAGGAAAACAAAAAAGAGAAGACAGCAGCGATATGACGCCAATATTAAGCGAGTATACAGTATATTTATATCAAAACCAATCAATGCTGAACTCCCCAAGTTTTTTTCTTACCCTCCATCCATCAAGGTCCCCGAACTATTCATTGCTGTCGAAAACATTGCTTCGGTGAAAGGCGGCATGGAAGCAAAGTGTGTCGCTGAAAAAGTTGCAACTCACCTCACAAATGCAGCTGCTAGCAAGGGAGCACGGCAGAATGATTTCTCTCTATTTTTAGCGTGTTTTTAATCGCTTTCGCACATTTCAGCCGACATCTTGGAAATTTCATACTATAACCGCTGGTAATTAAACATGCGGGCACTCATATCTCCCCGATCGAGTCCCGAAGGGACGAGGGATTGAAGAAAATACACGGGGAGTGTAACTACTGGTCACGTGACGTCACCCAACCAATTAGAAATCAGTATTAGGGGGTGTGTCTTCTCAGTATGCTCGTAGCAATCTCCTTGGATACTGCCTGTCATTTTGGCGCCAAAATTCGCGCGCGACAATGTTTTGTTTGACACGGCTTAAAAACCGCTGATTGGATAGTTTAAATATTTCAACTGAGGGTGCGCTTTATGGTTTTCCGCTGAATTTATCGCAGGCACCCGGGTCAAAATGGCGGACGAGGCAGAGGTACTGGTAGAGCATGTTTTCTTCCGAAAATCGCCTTTTTTTCTCACATACCTCGATTATTTGCCGTAGTTGATCAAGAAAATGAGACAGATGAGTACTACGATGTTCGGAAGGTCGTGAATTGTAAGGTTTTCCGTCTGATTCGGACAAAAACAAGTCATCGAGTGCGAGTAACTTGGATGAAAAGGCAAAGAAGGAATGTGATTATTGTTGTCTTTATCCAAGTTTATTTAAAGTTTCTGAACTTAAAAAGATGATTGATTCTCAATATAACAAGTAAATACAGTTATGAATGCTGTAAATTTTGAAATTCGTAATTTGGATGAACATGTTTACCCCGTGACCATGATGTAATTATATGTTCTGACATAGGCGCTGTATAAATAACGTGTCATGAAACCCCAAATAATCATTCCTTTTAATAAGGATTTATGAGAGCATAGGGACCATTGAAGTATGTTAATTCCTAATATCATTTATTCCGTATCATTTATTTTCTTGAAAAAATAACACCAAAATAACCCAGCAAGCAAACTAAAATAAGAAACAAAAAGTAAACAACGACAACAACCTTTTTATATCAATAAAAAAACATTATTACAGTATTGGTCTCTAGTAAATGTTAACTCCTTTGATTTGCTAAAATTCTGTCTCTGTAAATTAGTGGTATTGAGCTTGTGTATAACTGTATGACTGTTGGCTGTTTTTCCTCTCTAACTAGTATTTTGAGATATCGGAAGGGTAATATCAAAATCATTTCAATAATGTAAAGAATGTCAAAAAGATTTTCCCCTTCAAATTTAACTTCTGCCCTTGTCAAGGCTCTGAGTTGCAACCCAAACCTTTCGTAATAATGTATTCCTCTAGATCTAAGCCCTTCTAATATATATATTTTTAAATCTTTAGTTTTTTATTATTTTTGTATTAATTTATGTATTATTGTGACAGAGAGTAGAAAGAGTTTGCCATATGTTTTTTTTTCTTTTTTTGCCAAAGAACCAACTAAGATAGACATTCCATCTATTAATCACAAAATAATAAATAAATACATTCAAGGACTGCACTAGTGTAATTGACTTGTAAAGATGAAGGCCTTAGGATATTTTTTGACCTTGGTTATGCAGTTCTGAGGTTTTTCATGAAAATTCTTACTTGAAATAATTTATTATATTTATGGTACCAGTTATCTATCCTTAACTTCACATTGCTTCACAAGTATCACCCCATGTTTAAATTTTAGAATTCCAGTTCATTGATGGTTATTAGTCACAGTTTTACTTATTTGAAGAATGAATATCAATGTCTCTCTTTAGGTCAATCTTCTCTTCAGCTCCAGGTTATATTTCTTGAAACAGCTCAAATATTGTATATTGGTAACTCTTTTGTAAAATAATTTACAGTATCTGATTTGATCAAATATAGAAGCCAGATATAACTGGGTTTTTTTTTATCATATAAGTTCTTATGAGAATTATGATATCATTTTTAATGAAAAGAAGAAGAGAAAGAGTTTCTGACCTTATTTAGTCATTTTTGTTTGCATATAGTATAATTTCAATTTTGCATATGTTTTCACCACATGCATTATTTATATTATCTGGCAGTACTGAAAAGGCTGGATTATTTACACCTTCACATATTTTACTCAGTTCAATCCTTTGAATGATTTTTCTAAAGTCTTGAATTGATGTAAGGGTAATCTCATCTGCCAAATCCCCAACAATATTGAATGCTGAACTGCTTACAATATGTCCTGCACACGAAGCCTCCCAGGTGAGATTTTTGAACACCTTAACAGTTCTTAAAACATGCTTTCCATCAAAAAGAGTCTTATCGTACAAGCCAATTTCAAAAAACTTCTCACAATAAAATTGCTCATTCAAGTTGCGGGAGTAATCAGGCTCGTGGTGTGACTGAAATCATCTCGTAGGGCTACCAACGTGTACGAGTTCTCTAGTTGCAAGGAGCACATATTTTCTTTATAATTGGAGTCCGTACTGATAAAATCGATGTTAAAATAAATATATATGGACAGGGTTAAAGATAAATTTAGATTTTTCAATAGTCACGATGTGATCAAACGTCTCGTATATGTGTCAAAATGTTTCATATTATTAAAGTCACGTTAAGCTTTTCGTATTATTATAGTCACGTTAAGCTTTTCGTATTATTAAAGTCACGTATTTTGAATTATCATGGACGTAAAATATATTAAACGAAGATTTTCTTTGTAGCTACCGTTGAAACTCAGTTCTGCCAATTACAAGGAGAGTAATACAATTGCATAATATTCTATTAAAGGATACTGATGCTGATCTTTGGTGCCATGTAATCTTCTCTTCTTTTTTTTCACATAATGGAAAGTAACTTAAAAGTCTTCCCCCCAAAAAAGCAGGCAGGTTAAGCTTTTCGCATTCATATTTAAATCCATGATATGCTAATTCCACAGATAGAGTTTGCTTGGGCGAATAAAATAATTTAGATGAAATTCTGAAAATTAAACCACAAGCAATCAATCATGCAATTTATAGTTACTCCAAAAGACATTGCACTTTCAAATATTCAAATTCACTTACACTTTGTTATGCAAATCCTGTTTATTCATTCGTGAAAATGTGCGATTCTTTTTGCTATCCAAGTCATCCAATTATCCTCTTTTCTGAGATTTCGTTCCATTTTCCACCAGAGAATATGTTCCTAGCAACCTATATGTTCCTAGCAACTTGCTACGAGCATGCTACAACTCAATTTCTACAGTTTCATTCCCCCTCATCCCTTCGGGACTCGTCAACACTTACAACGCTTCCTGTGCTGCTCGTCCCACGTCCCTTCGGGACTCGATCGGGGAGATAGGAGTGCCCGCATGTTTATTTACCAGCGGTTATCGTTTGAAATTTCCAAGATGGCGGCTGAAATGTACGAAAGCGATTAAAAACACGCTAAAAATAGAGAGAAATCATTCTGCCGTGCTCCCTTGTGCTAGTAAGACTGCTCACAAATTTACGGAAAAAAAATAGCGGATGAAGTCTTCTCTGACCTTTATCCTGAAGAGCAGAACACCAATTCAAATACTGATGCCCATATTGAAGTTGGTTTACATGACTGTGAGGACAATGTCAATGATGATACTGATGAAAATGAATACAGTGATGGTGACGATGGTGGCACTGATGAAGATGGCGAGAGTGAGGAGGAAGACTTTTAATGGACTGCTGATATAGCTATGTCACTTTTGTTATTAATATATGCTATTGACATTTATTTTTACACATTTATAGCACATTGTTCCTGTTTTAATTTCTATATGGACTGAAATAAAGATTCATTAAGGAAAAGTATGTTAATAAAAAGCGTAGCCCCCCCCCCCCCCCCCCCAATGCCTCACGTTTTGCCCGCCCCCCTCCCTTTTTGGCGATTTTTTTCGGGTGATTTTGGTGATTTAGACATGATTAATATTTTTGAAAATTCTTCGCTTTTGATAAGGGGTTAAAGTACCTTGGTAATAAATATTTTTTTCGCAACCATAAATGTATTCAAAGATTAAGAAACTATAGATTTTTAAAGCTAAAACATTAATTAACATAATCTTTAAATATTTAATTATGTACATGCTTTCGCTGTCAGAGGGTCAAATATGCACAAATTGGCCTTTCTCGTTTTTCTCGGAAATCAAGCAATATTTCGGAAAATGAAGTATGCCACGGTATTTATTGCCTCTGGGTCTTCCTAATACCTTAAACATGAGCGAATTCGATTTTTCGACTGTTGCCGGCTTATGTTCGATTTTTGCTGACATCCTCTCTTAATTATATTCTTCAAATATAGTTTTTTAAAATATCCAAACCAGTGAAGTGGAATAAACTCGGTTAGTAAAAAGATTCAAAACTCAGCGAAAATTATATGTTTAAATATGCCGTGTAAGTTGTTACACCTTTTATTATAACTGTTATTAACATACCTTTTCCAATCATCATGTCGCTTGGATCGGTAAAATGGGAAAATATAAGGATTATTAAACCTAAGAATCAATTTCTAAATATTGTAAATAAATCTGGTTTACATTTTTGTTATGGCTTGCATGCTACACAGTCAACCATGGTAAAAGTGCTAATAATGATGACCATAGCACACAATCAATATATAAGGAACATTTAAACCTATTGTAAGAATCAACTTCCAAATTGGTTTGCATTATTGTCATGACCATGTTACACTATCAACCATGGTCAAAGTATATTGATGATGACCATGGTACACAATCAACCATGATCAGAATATCTGAGTTATCATAACTCTCTACCTATTTGCTAACAAGAGACTATAACACTCTACTTGTAAGTACGTAAGTGATCTCGGAGGCCTTTTAAAGTTAACTGCTTTACTTACATCATTTAAAACTTCGTTTATGAAATCCATATTTTATTAGCTTACACTGTATGCCAGTGAGCCTACCAGTCTCTATAAGCACAATATATATAAATATTTTCATTACATTAATTGGCTTATTGTTTCAGATAAAAACGCCGATTAGCTTCTATGTCAGAAACGTTCGTTACCTGGTTGCCCGCATGAAGACATGCTTGTAACTTGACTTCTCATCGTTAATCGAAAGCCAGAATCATGCGAGTGTTTAAGTTTATTAACACAATTCTGATTTTTGCTTCACAGTCTTGTTTTCGAAGAAAATTCTCCAATTGTTTACTGGGATAGCAAGGGCGTTTCTGAGAATCGAGAGAACATTCTGGTCTATTCAGTGTTTTTTTAACATGCTCTGTGTATAGCGTTGGCCTATTCTGAATACCTTCTGATTTCCGAGAAAAAGCTTCAAATGTTTACTGGGATCGCAATGATTTTCTGTGAAACAAAGGTACATCCTGGTCCATGGGCTATTCCGGATACACTGGAAAATAGGCCGAATAGGAGTCAAAAATTCATATTAGCTCTTGTTATTTCAGAGGAACTGATCAGGCAGAAGAGAGAAACAGCTTAGCAGATCACGTGGCAGAGGTTTATTTCTACGCATGCTCTATTTCGTTGACCCCCGTAATTAGAGACAGCCAAACTAGAAATATTAATTTATCAATATCGTAATCAAGGATAAGCTGAGAAGATAGCAAGATGATTTTTCCAATGAACTTCATGGGCAAAAGCTTGTTTTGGTTTATCTATTCATGGTTCATCTACTCGAACAGTATTTTCTGCTAGTAAACAAATATTTCATTCAGTATGACTCGTTAATATTCTCTTTTATTATATGACCGTGAATCTTAGAGCTTGGACACTAGCAAATCGAGCAATCTGATTGGATAGATTGGATAGGTCTAGATTCTCCGGTATTATAACCGGTCATATCGCATATTAATTTTACGGCGAAAAAATATTTTTCCAAATCGATACATTGGTCATATAATAAAACTATTATCAGCCGAGCTTGGTCGGTCTGTACGGGATAATCTTGACCTCGGTCTGTACATTCCGACCTCGGTCAAGATTATCCCGTACAGACCTCCCGCTCGGTTAATAAGATCTAAGTACTTGACAATATAGTCTTATATATAGCCTATATTTATGTATTTATATTAACTGTTTTGGCTTCAAATTCTACTCCCAAAGATACATAGCAATATTCATTTTAAGATTCTAGTTGATTTAAACTAAATAATTTTCTACGCACATTCCAGGGCTTGATCTTTGCCGTTCGAAGCGTATATGATCTCCTTTATTTTTTCTTCAAAAAAAATGGCGATACATTAAAAATATCGATAGATTATAAAATTATAAAATGTAAAGCAATTATGAGAGAGGTTGTGAGCAAATGTTAGCCTTTATTTACGTTTTACATGAAGCATTTTGATTTTAAAGCGAGCCGTGCGAAGTGCATGCTTTTGAGGCGTTGCATAACAACAAGCTAATAACGTATGCTAAAATCGGGATCTAGAACTGGAATTGGAGTTTCAGATTGAGTTTTTTGATGAGCATGGCATAAACGCTCTGCCTGCAAACGGCTTTTAACGCTGTCGTTCGAAATTTTGCAACTTATTTTTACTTCTGCTTTAGATTCTTCGAGACCCTGATTCTAGTAAACCATCCCAACCAGGGTCTGATTTATCATTACTTTGAGACGTTAAGAAATACTTTATCAGTATTTTTGGAAGCTCAACTAACTAAATCCTCCATGTATGTTGAAACCATTTCTTCCAGGTATCCCAGCTTACCCTGGGACCAGGGTCTTGTTTCATTATAGAAATGTTTCATTTGTTTGCAAACGTCATTACGACTGAATAAATCAAAAAGGGAATCATTTTTCCAAGAACCTGTCAGTATCAGCTCATAATATTTCGGAGAAACGGATCAGAAGGGATCGGAGAAACAGCTTAAAAAAGAAAGGAAAGTAAAGCTGAATATATGGAGAAAGGGAAGATCGCTTAAAAAAAGAGAAAAGAATTGTTATTACTCGGGCTACCTGCAAGGTAGACCGAGTCTAGGTTTCGGTTTTCTATCTATCTATCTATCTATCTATCTATCTATCGACGTTGTCGAAAGTGTGTAAGCCTGCGATGCTCGGCGGTCTGCGGTGTTCCCCTGCAAGTATGAAAACGAGGCGGGTTACCACAAGTCATAAGACTTGCTTTGCTTTTCGAAGGTTCTGTAGGTCTCTTTCCTTTTGCTTATCTTGCTAGCTGCTTCTCGTGCTTTATCTTGAAAACTCATTGGAAAGTAATGGCGACTTGCTGTCAAAACACATACGAAAGAACACTTCGTTCGCGGTAGACCCACTCTAAAAGATGTCGAGCGTCAGTTTCGAAACGGGTCGTTCCGCGAACTCAAAAGCCAAAAGAATAATACTCAGAGCAATGCCAATATACTCAAAGCAATACCAAAGAAACTCAAACAAATACAAAGTCAAATGTACTCAAAGTTACTCAAAGACACTCGAACGAAAGAACAAATACTAACTCTTTAGTAAGCAGGAACTTCATTGACAAAGAAGATGAGAAAGACAGGAAACTGAATATCCCAAACTACATGGACGCCATATTGAAATCTTCCAAGATAACATTTAATGCGTTTCCAGAATCAAGAAGCCTTAGACATATATCATTGACAGTGAGGATAAGTCTTTTATTTATTGTATTGTTTTCGTTTACGATTTTAAATATATTTTTTAATACTCTATCGTTCTTTGAACTATCACTAGCGAGCGTGTTGATACATACATACATACATACATACATACATACATACATACATACATACATACATACATACATACATACATACATACATACATACATACATACATACATACATACATACATACATACATACATACATACATACATACATACATACATACATACATACATTTATTGAGGCTCCTTTTTACAAGGCTTTTCAGCAACAATATAGATAATATAATATAACACTAATATAAATGATACTATTATAAGAATATAAAATATAAGAATATAAATATAAGTATATACAATTATAATCAATATGTAAATTAAACTACTTTATTGAAACTAAATAATTAAAAAGTCGTTTTCTAAAAATTTTAGAGTCATTTATACATCTTTCTGGAGACCGTTCCAAATTTTAGCTCCGCGGAACGCGAAAGAAAGTTGGCCCGTGGCTAGTCTACATTTGGGCAGATTCAGATCCCCATTGAATCTGGTCGATCTAGTGTGGATTTGAGATCTATATATAAACTTCTGAGTGAGGTAATTAGGTGTTTGATTGTGAAGGCATTTATGTACCATTACACAATCATTGAAAAATAATTATATATTATATTAATATTCTATATTAAGCCACTTAAGAGACTTAATCCCTTTGGATATGTGATCATATTTCCTGAGGCCAAGGACTATGCTTGCCGCGTAATTTTGCACCAGTTGCAGTTTGGCTTTATTTGCCCTAGTGGTATTGCTCAATATTGTAGAGCAATAGAATAATTTAGTAAATATAAATGAGTTCATGAGTAATAATATTGTCTTTCTGTCTAATAAGTGTTTAATTCTATTGATTCTATTTAGTTTAAAAAAAAACAGTTTGAAACAGTTTTTGTTGTATGTTCGTTGTAACTTAGGCAACTATCGATGATAACTCCCAAGTCTTTAGCGACAGGAACGGCTTCGATCTCTTTTCCTAACAATGTTGCTTTGAGTGATGGTAAAGTCTTTGTGAGCTGCGGTACACCAATAGTTAGTATTTTTGTCTTATCTGGGTTAATGAGAAGCGAGTTCATGCAGCACCACTTTGCAATTTCTTTCAGATTTTCATTTAGAGCAGGGATAGCTTTGTCGATTTCTTTCGAGGGTAAGGCAAGAAAAAGCTTCGTATCGTCGACATAACTCATTACTTGACAATGCTTTGGGATAGATAGAAGCTCATTGACATATAGAGTAAACAGAACTGGTGAGAGAATTGTCCCTTGAGGTACGCCAAAGATAAGAGAGCGAGCGTCAGATAAAGTATTGTCTATCCTCACCACTTGTTTCCGATGGGACAAGTAGCTCTCAAACCATGCCATAGCAGTGTTAGAAGTTCCCATACTTTGAAACTTTGACAGGAGAATGTCGTGTCGAATACTATCAAAGGCTTTTGACATGTCTAGTAGTGCAATGATTGACACCTTTTTATCATCCATGTTTTTTAAAATTTCATCTGTAAAGTAGAGGAGGGCAGTTTCAGTGGAATGGTGTTTTCTGTTGCCACTCTGAAGATGGGATATTATTTGGTTTTCTTCTAAGAACTCGGTGAATTGTGAGTGTGCGGCTCTTTCACAGACTTTAGACATGATTGATAGTAAAGATATTGGGCGCGTTTTGGATGGATCATCTGAGTCTTCAGATTTTGGACAAGGAATAACTTCGGCTAGTTTCCACGACTGTGGAAAAGTACTTGTATTGAACGAATTGTTGATTAAGGTGGTAATTACTGGAAGCATCGCTGGTAAGCTGTCTTTCAGGACTCTTGCG
This sequence comes from Actinia equina, assembly GCA_011057435.1. Lineage (NCBI taxonomy): Eukaryota > Metazoa > Cnidaria > Anthozoa > Actiniaria > Actiniidae > Actinia > Actinia equina. The sequence continues at coordinate 88,784 of WHPX01000492.1, read as the reverse complement.
GATATTCTGTCTATTCCTGGAGCTTTATTTGAGGGCATAGCGTTGATTGATCATAGTTGATCGCTGCCCAGTGCATGGTTCTTGTTGTACATTTCATAAATACCTCGACCAAGACTTTCGTAGATTCTTTACAAAATGACTGCGATGTGTTTGAAAAAGCTGTACAATTATCTGTATTTGTTTATCCCAATAAAGAATCAAATTTTTTAGAGGAATGCAGGTCTCGTTATGCTAAAATTCATATTCATCAGTATGTTGAGCTCAAGCCTCGTGTTGTTTCGCGTGATCGAACTTTTGCACTTTTTGATTTATTGTAAAAGCTAGCATATGCAACAACAAACACTTTAAATTAGTCGACACCTGTTATGACATAACTTGTTACCAGTCCCCCCCCCCCCCCCCCCCCCACATGTATACATACGGGATATTCACCCAGACACGTTATTGAGTAAAGCATGGCGGACGATCACCAAATGTTTTAATTGTTTGAAGTATATTTTAGCCTTTCATCGGTCACAACATTGGCGACGAGGAAACAAACCGGAAGAAAACAAAGGTAAATTATTCTTCTCGACATCCTAACAGTTGGATTCGACGAAAACAAAAGAAAAAATCGCTCGTAAAGCAACGAAAGAGTGTATACAGCGAAGACAACGAGACTACAAATGGCCGACGAAGCACATGGAGCCCAAGCACCGACGATACACGTCGTTACCGAGACAAGGAACCTTAAAACTCAACCTTTTATCGCCCCAGAAGAAGCCAATGCAATCGGAAGAGAGTGGGAAGACTGGCTAGAAGACATAGAAAGAGAGTTTAGATTCTTCAAAATAACTGACCCAGTCGACAAAAAAGATGCACTTATCATATATGGAGGTAAGCAAATCGCAAGATTAGAAAAGAGCCTTCCTGATCCAGATGATGGAAATTGCTACGATAAATTGAAAACAAAGCTCAATAACCATTTTGTGCCGAAACAAAACAAACACCATGCCAGATATCAATTCCTCAAGATGAAACCTACAACCCACGAGTCCATAACAGCCTACACAGCTCGACTCAGAGAGAAAGCCCAGAAATGCGAGTTTGGAGAAGTGCAGGATGAGAGAATACTAGAGCACATCATCCAAACAATCGACGATAAAACTCTGATACAGAAAACTATCAGTAAAAAAATGGAATTTAACCCAATTCCTACAAGAAGCAAGCCAGATAGAGGACGTGAACCGTCAGGTAAGAGAAATGAAAACAGAACAGAGAGCAGGAGAGAACATCGCCAAAGTGGAGAGCAGGAAACCTTCCAATTACAGACCACAGCGAACCAGAAAAAACAACCGGGAACAGAACCAGCCTAAAGAAAAGAGCGGACAAAGTAAATGTCGAAATTGTGGATACGAACACAACAAACAGGATCACTGCCCCGCCTTCGGAAAACGATGCAACAAGTGTAACAAATGGAACCATTTCGCCACAGTTGCCAATCTTCCAGTAACAAGACACATTACCAACCCAAACAAAGAAACCATGGGAAGGAGTATACCAGCAAGAAGAGGATAAAAAGGACAGAAGAAAAAGAAGAATCAACCAGTTCAGATGACGAATATTTTGAGAAAGCTGTTAAGTCAAGCCTGACTGCGAGAAAGGTCAGTGACACAGAAAATAACAAGAAAACAATCACAGTAAGACTAGATGACGTGGACATGAAAGCAGAACCAGATAGTGGAGCAGACGTTAATCTGATGGATGAACACCAGTTCAAAGCTCTCACCAACAGAACCAAGAACAAGATAACACTGAAACCCAGCAAAGCTAAACTCAATACATTGCAGCACGAGCTCAAGGTAAAAGGGGAATTTCAAACAATCATCAGAAACCAAACCTGTGGGAAATTAAAGAAGCAAGATTTATCGTCGTGTATGGACGAATACACTCACCCCCTCTTTTATGTAGAGACACTCTGATACAGCTTGGAATGATGAAGATCCAACAAGATGGAGGACTAACGGCATCAAATGACATGAGGATACCAGATGGCAACCAATGCATAGGAACAGTGAAGCAGCAGAAAGAAGAGAAGGAAATGATGGACATTGTAGACAAGTATAACCATATATTCGAAGGTATTGGAAAGATATATGACCACAAGAACAACAGGGAGATACATGGGAGATTTAACATGAGACCAGAAGCAGTCCCAATAGCACAGAAACCGCGTCAAGTCCCTTACTACCTACAGAAACCCTTCAAAGATTGGCTGGACCAAGGTGTAGAAGAGGACATCTTTGAAAGAGTCCCAGAGAACGAGCCAATAACTTGGTGTTCCCCAGTAGTGGTCCAACCTAAACCAAGCTTCAATAACACTGCAAAAGAGGAACTCAAACCTCACATGATACGTGCTAGTGTAGACCTGCGAGTGCCAAATAGGTACATGGAGCGAAACAGGATAACACAGCCACCCATAGTTGAAGATTTCATACACCGATTCCATGATTGCACCATCTGGACCAAGTTAGACCTGCGGCAAGGATATCATCAGCTAGAACTTGACCCAGAATCTAGATCAGTTGCTACTTTCAGTACACCATGGGGTAACTACAGACCCAAACGACTGGTATTCGGAGCGAAGGCATCCCAAGACCTATTCGACGACACAATGCAAAAAGTCTTCGGAGACATACCAGGATGCTTGAACCAGAGAGATGATATACTTCTAGGAGCAAGAGACTGGACGACACATAACCAGATTTTAGAAACTGTACTGCAGAGAGTTAGTGACTTCGGAATCACACTAAACCGACAGAAGTGTAAGTTCGGGAAAAGAGAGATCCAGTTCTATGGGTACAAATTTAGTAGAGAAGGACTCCACCCAGCAGATGAGAAGGTGCGAGCTGTCAAGGAATGTGCCAGACCAGAATCTAAGTCGGAAGTGAGGAGCTTCCTGGGCATGACAGGTTACCTTTCCAAGTTTATCCCCAGGTATGCATCTTTGACAAAACCACTGAGAGATCTGACGCTGAAGGTAACTAAGTTCCACTGGAATGAAGAGAAAGAAAGTGCCTTCCAGCTGCTTAAAGACAGCATTTCAAGTAAAGATGTAATCGCATTTTTTAATCCAAGGCTACCAATGATGGTAAGAACAGAGGCCAGCTACAACGAAGGATTGTTAGCCGGATTGTTCCAGAAGACAGAGAAGGGATGGCAACCAATCCACTTCATAAGCAGAACTCTAACCAACACAGAGAAGTTCTACAGCCAAACGGAGAAAGATGCTCTATGCGTGAAATGGGCCAAAGAGAGATTCAGCATTTATCTCCTTGGTGCCCCAACATTCACCATAGTGACAGCACACAAACCACTGCTAACACTTTTCAACAAAGCCACTGCAAAACTCCCACCACGCATTGAAAAGTGGGTAATGGCTATGCAAGACGTTGACTTCGAAATGAAGTACCAACCAGGGAAAGATGAAGCTGACCCCCTCGATTTTCTGTCACGGCACCCACTGCCAGACATTGAAGAAGACGACACGGAATACACAGTAAAAGCTATCATAGACAAGGAACCAACGGTACTCATTGACAAGATCAGATTAGAAACAAGCAAAGATGAAACACTCCAGAAAGTAAGAGACCTCATCACGAAAGGAAATTGGGAAAAGCACAAGAAAGAACCTGATATCACACCATATTACTCAGTGAAGGAGGAACTGCTCATAGCAGAGGATCTAGTGTTCCGAAACGACAGGATAGTCCTACCAGCCAAGTTACAGACCAAGGTTATCGCAATCGCACACGAATTAGGACACTTGGGATCGACCAAGACCAAGCAAATGGTAAGAGCCAAATACTGGTTCCCATACATGAACGCGATGATAGAGCACACTGTAGGACAGTGCTATGAATGCAAAATCACAACGAGACAAGCAAAAGAAGAACCAATAAAACCATCAGTGATTCCAGAGAAACCATGGGAAACAGTAGCCACAGACTTTGGAGGACCATACACGGATGGTCACTACAATCTTGTGGTGGTGGACAAACGAACCAGATACCCAGAGGTGGAAACGACATACTCAACAGGATTCAAGCCCACCAAAGAGAAACTAAAGAAGATGTTTGGATATCACGGCATACCAAAGAGACTGGAATCAGACAATGGATTCCCATTTAACTCGAAAGAATTTGCTGACTTTGCAGAGGAAGAAGGTTTTGAACACCATCGTGTCACACCATTACACCCGAGAGCAAATGGCGAAGCAGAAAGATTTATGCAACTATTAAACAAGACAGAGCAAATTGCCCACATCCAAGGCAAAGACAAAGCAGGGAGAAACATTGCTATACAAGAAATGTTGATGGCCTACAGGGACACACCACATCCAGCAACCGGCGTGTCACCATACCAAGCTATGACAAACAGACTAATTCGCACCAAACTAGATTACACTCCACCAATCAAGGAGAAGCCAAGTCAGCCAGACAAGATCATCAACGAAAGAGATAAACGATACAAAGCTAAGATGGACAAAAGGAATAGTATCAAGGAACATTCATTCATCAAAGGTGACTACGTGCTAGTGAAGCAAAGAAAGGTCAACAAATGGTCAACACCATATGATCCATCGTTCTATATTGTAACCCAAATTGAGGGATCGACAGTGACAGCCAGACGCATACATGATGGACGAACACTGACACGAGATGCAAGCCATTTCAAACTTGGCAACACAGTAATGCAGAACAGCGATAATACAGACAGAGAGGAAGAGGAAGCAGAGTTAGAACATGATAATAAAGATTGGAGGGAAGAGATACTGCGGAATACTACTGAGATAGATGAACCAAAGCAAGAGAAGCAACCACAGAACACTACCACAGATAGAGGAGACAAAGACGCAACACAGAACAGAGCAGCCGACAAAGGACCACATCCACAAAGCCCCCACCCAAGAGCTGAACGACCCAAAAGACAGACCAGAAGACCAGCGTATCTGCAAGACTACGTCCCAAGATAAGAACATTAATTAAGAGTTATGAACTATTGAGTTACAAAATGTTGAAAGAACATTTGTTGTTTTCAAATTTTTATTGTGATTTATTTTCTTTTAAATTATACATCTGTAAGAAGAGGAGATGTTATGACATAACTTGTTACCAGTCCCCCCCCCCCCACATGTATACATACGGGATATTCACCCAGACACGTTATTGAGTAAAGCATGGCGGACGATCACCAAATGTTTTAATTGTTTGAAGTATATTTTAGCCTTTCATCGGTCACAACAACACCATCCTGTTATTCAGCTTCAAAACGATCTTTATATATTTCATTTAAAATTTGTTTGGGACCTTGCTTCGAGTAGTCGCACTGTAAAGACAAACTCTATATCTTTTGTTCTCGATCGAAAACTTGATTCGCTAATAAACGCGAAATACCGGTTGTCTAGCTTAGGTTACCTGGCTTGCGATATTCACTACTAAGAAATAGCTGTCTAAAGCAAACAGTTGTCTTCCATGTGTTACGTTAAGCCTTATTCACACTAGCGTCGTTAGCATCGTAATCGTAGTCGTAGTCGCAATCGCAATCTTAAGAATCTTACGATCTAGTGTGAATGAATGCGACGTAAGCCGAATCTTAATTATTTTCCCGCCAGCTTCGAAATCTTTACCATTACGTTTATAAAATTAATAATGGAGAAAAAAGCCGTAACCTATGACAGGCCTGCATCATGCGACCCACTAACTATTTGAAATGCGCTATTTAAACATCACTTGCACCATTCCAGTACCGTTTCCATTAACTAGTGCTCTCTGTTTTCCCTTTAAAGTTCTACATTCTATTATACACAGGTAGCCCGAGTATACGCCTTTAGGGCGTCTAGTTTTATTTAAATTTGCGAAGGAAAAATATGACAGAAAAAAGGGCGAAGAGAAAGACAAATGACATATACATGATAATAGCGAAAGACAATAATTTAAATGTCTGTTCTTCTTTGTTTATTTCAGTTGCTCATAGTAACATGTAGTAAGGAATACCTTCGAAAGGTTATTGGGACTGAATAAAAGAGCATCATTGATATACTATAAATGTTTCCAAGAATTCGTAAACCAATCTGCTCTTTCATCTGAAAAATTCAAGTTCCAGGAAATCGGTGAGACTTTGCTTCAGCTAATGTAACACTGTATAAAACTCCCTAGGATTAGTCTTGGCAGATTCTGTTTTAATCAGCCAGTAATCTTTAATAGCTTTTCTACGCAACCAAGCCGGCTACGTAGAAAAGCTATTAAAGATTACTGGCTGACTAAAACAGAATCTGCCAAGACTAATCCTAGGGAGTTTTATACAGTGTTTAAACCTTTCTTGGACTCTAAGTCATCAAGTATAGATGATACACGTATCAACTTGGAGATTGATGGTCGTTCATTAACGAATCAGACTCAAGTTGCTAACCAATTTGTTGATCATTTTGCAAATGTAGCCGCTGACATCGGGGATCCCTGTATATTGCTCTCTACGGAAAAGGAACTAGAAAGCCATAAAAGTGTGCATGACATCCAAACAAATAAGAAAGTCGTCAATGCCCCAAACTTTGAATTCCATAGACTTGACGTCGGCCGGTTGTGTGGGCTAAGTTGCCAAGGGATATCAAGAATTCCGAATCATTCAACTCATTCAAGAGAAAAGTAAGGAAAGTAGATATTGATAATCTCATCTCAGAGAGATGTAAAGATTGTTATTTATGCAATACGTAGAGATTTTTATTTATTTATTTATTTAGCTTTGTCTTCTTTTGATAATATTCTATCACATTTAGTGTATTTTATCTGATATTTATTTATTATTTTTACTTATTTTTTTAAATTACATATGAAGGGTAGATGGGATGGGAGAGAGGGAGTTTTTATAGATAGATAGATAGGGAGATAGGTGTCCTCTATTAGTTCACAATTTATTGTAAGCTAGAAAATTTCGACACGTTAATAAAGTTATTATTATTATTATTATTATTATTATTATTATTATTATTATCATTATGTCCCTACCTTCGCACTTATTTAGCTGAAATAATTCGCACAGTATGGTCATCTGGTTCAGTCCCCTCTGAGTGGAAAAGAGCATGTACGATTCTAATTCATAAAAAAGGAGATTCTGGTGACCCTGCAAACTTCCGCCCTATTACATTACAATCAATTCCATTGGAAGTCTTTACCTCATGTCTACGTAATTCTATTTTTAATTTTTTGGTTACTAATAATTTAATTGAACATGACATTCAAAAAGGATTTACACCTGGTCTATCGGGAACGCTAGAACACACATCCCAAATGGCTGACATTATCAACAAAGCTCGTACTAAACAACGGTCACTTGTAATAACCCTTCTTGACTTGAAAAATGCATTTGGCGAAGTCCATCACAATCTGATTCAATCAGTCCTTGACTATCACCACATCCCAGATCATATCAAACTGTTGATTAACAGTTTATACACTGATTTTAAAACCTCAAGAATTACTCAAGAATTTAGCACTCCTTTTATAGCTATTGGTCGCGGAGTTCTTCAAGGTGACTGTTTAAGTCCTCTACTTTTCAATGTATGCTTTAACACCTTTATACAGCATATAAAGTCAGAAAAGTACCGTCAATTCGGTTTTTCTTACAAGTTACTAAATCCACTCCACTGGTTTCAGTTCGCAGACGATGCTGCTTTTATCACTTCCCAAGAGTCGGAAAATCAGCATCTTCTTAACCGATTTGCGATATGGTGTCAATGGGCAAGCATGATAATACGAGTTGATAAGTGTTGTACGTTTGGTATCAGGAAAAGCTGCACAAAGTCAATCCAGTACCTTCCTAAACTCCTCATAAATAGCGTTCTCGTCCCTCGTGTCAACATTGGAGAATCATTTCGATATTTAGGAAGATTCTTTGATTTTGACATGTCTAATGACCAACATCGATCTGAAGTGACCTCCACTGTAGGCTCCATGATGTCTGACATTGATATGAAACCACTTCATCCTAAAAATAAACTCCTGCTTTATGGTCGTTATGTCTTATCTAAAATATCCTGGCATTTAACTGTTGCTGACCTCGGAAAAACATGGATATCTGAAAATCTTGACCCCTTGATAAATTAATATCTTCGCACATGGCTAGAAATCCCCATATCTGGAACCCTAAGCAACACTTATCTACCACGAAATAAATTTGGTCTAAATATCATCCCACCTTCAGTCAAGTTCATTCAATGCCAAACCGTTATAAGAAAAGCCTTAAAATCATCTAAAAGCAGTGACATCAAATATCTTTGGAAGTCGTCCAGTAACAGCTCAGTGATTCAATATGATGTTTTTCGATCAACTAAAGAAGTACTCAAGAGCTTTAGATCTACACAAGAGGAAAAACAAACACATCATCTGCTATCACAAGGATCATTTTTCACAAACATCATGAAATATTCCCTGTCATCACTTCATTCAATCTGGTCTACCGCTCACGCTAATCTACCTAAGAACATTTTTAACTTTACCATTCGATATATCAACAACTCACTACCTACACGCACGAATCTAGCAAAATGGGGTTTGTCAGCTATTTCTGAGTGCTCCTATTGCGGTTCTTCAGAATCTCTTTGTCATGTTGTTGCTGGATGCCAATATTATCTACCACGTTTCACTTGGAGGCACGATTCCATCTTAAACTTCCTCGCTGCATCACTGCTATGTAAACTCGACAAATCTTCATATATGCTGACATTGAAGGCTATACCAGTCCCTCGCCTATAACTGGAGATGCCCACCGTCCTGATCTTCTGATAAAAACACTAGACTGTCTTTTCATTCTGGAACTAACAGTTGGTTTTGAATCAAATTTGAAAAATAATGTTGATCGAAAATACAAAAAGTACAAAAATATTATAAGAAAATTAAGTAGTGATTTTAAATCTGTTAAATTTGTAAATCTCTCGATTAGTTCTGTTGGAGTTTTCTCTGCGGAAAGCTCAACGTTTTTAGAAATGTTCGACCAGCTAGGATACGAGAAAAAGCATAAAATGTATATCATAAGAAAAATAATCAACATTGCCATCAGATCCACATATTTCATTTTTTGTAAACGAAACAAAGACTGGGAAAATCCTGATTTAATGAATTTTTAGTATCTTCATATCATTCTATTTCTTACTATTATTAAAACCGTCAAATAATATTCTCAATTCCGTAAACATTTGTATCCTAATGCTAAATATGCTACCGCTTTCTTCATTCGCACTTTGTTCTGTACTATTCTTGAATGAAAATGTTGTAACTTCAGCATCTTTAGGATCACAATTTACTGAAGGAGTGACTCTGTTGTTTGATAGACCAATGATTCTTTTTTCAATTTTCTAGATTCAAGATTCAATTTTCGTAAAGTAGCCAGAATTTGGCTGATGAGTCGTTGGCATTTTGGGATAATGAAAGTTGGTTACAGATGAATTTGATGAATCACTCTAGGCCTCAGTTGTTCTTAAAAATAATTCTTATCTGTTGAAATTGCTAATTTCTAAAATATATAATGTTGTATCTTTTCGCGGATTAGTTTAATTTTCTTTAGTTTCGAGTAAAAGCTTTTGTTAATTTCTTCGCGCAAAATACCCGCTGAAACTTGGAAATATTATACACTTAATGTCTGGTCGCGAGGTAAATAGTTAGTTTTGTTTTCCCGAGAGTCTCGATAAATCACGAGGCGAAGAGAAAACTAACTAATTTCCCGAGGGACCAGACACTAAGTGTTTTGTTATATAGCAATTGAGAAATATTGAGAAGTCAGTTTACGAAATAAGAATTTTATTTAGCAAGCTAAATGCATGAAAAATGACCATGATTTTACAAATACAACTCACATACGGTTTTTTGTTTCTCTACCAAAAAGCGAGGAGAGTAGCAACAGCATATTTAGTCGCCAAATCCTTTTTCTCAATAAAAGTCTGTTATTTCTCTGTAGAAACACTGGAAAATCTCTATTGTTTCGCTTCGAGCTCCATTTGAAAATTCAAGCAAAATATCTGCTCCCGCTCTGATGTTTGTGAATGGTGCAAAATATAACGCCATCAGCGATTTTCACGTTCTGATCACGTGTACTTGTTGATTGTCACGATTATTGTCACGTGCAGTAAGTAACTTATTTCCCGGTCGGGAAACATTTAGATTTAACTAGTGTCACGTGGTTATCGTTCAACCAATGAGAGTGTTCGTTATATCGGAAAATTCCGTAGCTATATAACAATGAGCTACGACCAAAATTTTCGCTGATTGCCGGGTAATTCGATCGTGCTGATAGAAGCGAACTGAAGCTGTTTACTGTTTTCTTTCGATTTCTTGTTATCTTGAGTAATTTGTCAAGGACGACTAAAGTGAATGAAACTACCAACAAAATATTCGTGGGGCCTAATGATAATTGAATCCTATCCTTAGGACTAAGGCAAAACTTTCTAAATATAATCTGGAATCTGACCGGAAATCATTATTACTTCAGCTCGCTTTTTAAATTATTCCTAGTAAAACCATTTATTTCAGTTGTGTAACTCTGACTGAGTTGTTTCCTTAAAAGGAGAAGTTTCAGTACGCGTTGCCGTCCTAATATAACTACATTTTTTTCTGGAATCATGACTGTTTATAGGTTATTCCTAACTTAACTTTCAATGCAATATTTATTATAAAAACTCATAATTATCTTTTTTAATGCTCAGTCTGAGTAGATCAACGCTTTAGTTTAATATTCTTTTTAGTTTTTCTATTTGTCTCAGATAAAATAGCATATCAGTTGCTATTTGAGAAAATTTCAAATTCAAAGAACCAATAGAGATTTTATGTTAAAAATATTTTTAGTTGTCTTTACCCGGTCACCCATTTTGACTTGTTTGAAAATTCACTTCTCAGCGTTATTCAAAAGCAGGAATTGTGCGAATGTTTAAACCTATGTAATCCTGAATTTTAGCTGCGTCACTCTATTGTTTCCGCCGTAGAAAATGCTCGAAATATTTATTGGGACAGCAGTTTCTCTCTCATCAGGCCTTATATGGTGTTGTTTGTTCCCAATACACCTTTATTTCTAAGAAAAAAGCTTCAAATGTTGCCTGAGATCTCGAGATTTTCTGAGAATCAGAGGGAACATTCTGCTGCCTTTTTTGTTCATATCATAGCTTATATCGTGTTGTTTATCCTGAATACACCTTGATTTCCTAAAAAAAGCCCAAATATTTACTGGATCGCAAGGGCGTTTCTGAGAGTTAAAGGCATCAAGCGCATATATATTTTGTTCTAAAGCGAGTACCTGTTAATATAGGTGTCAAATATATACCGCTGTGCTGTTAGAATGCGACATAACATCAAGTAAACAAGATCTGAGGTTCACTCTTCGTTGTGCACTACAATTCTTGATATTATTTTAGTGTGTGCTTTTGAATTATTAACTAAATGATAGATAAACTGGGGAAAACGGAATAATTACAAAATAAAATTGAATAAAAATTGTAGCCTTGTTGAGTCGCCTTGGGCTTGGTGTGCTACTAAAGTTTAATCCGGCGTTTTATTACTGTGAGTTGAAAAAATTACTCTATGTTTTCAAAATACAACGAAATACAGTCAACTTTGACGGTAAAACTCTAGTAGTCAGTGTAACTTACTTTTATATTTTATTTCATATTTAGGTATCAGAAGGTAATTTGTTGATAGATGCATCTAAACATGGGTATGAATTTTAATAATGAAAAAGTTAAAGGGGCACATGGATGAAAACGCCCCCATTTTTCAATTTCAAAGTCCGAATAATTGAAGTATTTGTGGATAATTTGACTCAATTATGATTATGTAAACCAGATTAGTGAAAAAATTTTGCCTGACAGCCACTTGCAGTTGAGAAATTTTGGGTTAAAAGAGAAAAGAACAATAGGGTTGGGTAAATGACGTCATTTACTCACAATTTATATGCTGAATAAAATTGATGATTTTTATCCGACACATTTTACTGTGAAGGAAATATGTTGCTTGCAATGGCTACTATCAAAGCCATACAGACACTTTTAACTAAATTTAACGTCATTTCCAAGTTTTATCCATTTTCATCCAAGTGCCCCTTTAAATCATAGGTAAGAACTCTATGAGTATTTCACAGAAAGGACTATCAGATTGAAGTTCTTGATTACCCTACTGCTAATCTTTCACATAGATTCGATGCTGGTAACGATTTAGATCAAAGTCTCCTCCGTACAAGTAGACATCACGGTTGGATTCAGGCACTTTCTCAACTTTATCTATTGGGATAGACACCTCAATATCCATTCTATCATGGCCTGCAATCGTCCACTATTGATAACATGACCAGAATCATCATAGTTATTAGGTAAAATGCTCTCATAACAATTAGTATGATGGTAAAGCGTTATCTATAAGGGAAATAAATGATGTTTGATGATGTTAAAATGTTTTGGCAGACTTTGCGGAATCAACATTTAGTCAAACAACTTCTTCCATCACATGGCCGAGGCTGGTAAACTTATTTGAGTGTCAAAATCTCAGTTCTAGCCGACCACATGCCAACTACTGATTCGCGGACACTAGAGTGATTGTATTTGGCCCGTGAAACGAAGTTGTATTATCAATTACTAACAGTAAAACTGATGAAAAGAAAACGATGGAATTTGTGTGTACTACTGTGTACTACCCCTTGCAGCTCTTTGGAATGCAGCTCAATCTGGAGAACAAAACAATAGCGGTTTTTGAGCGCGCGCACATCGTGGGCTCAAATCGAATGTTCAAAAGTAGGCAGCCACCTTAAAACTGAAAGACAGGAAGGAAGGAGAAACACAGGAGAATATAGGGAGAAGGGAGATATATTTTTATATAGTCGAAGTTTTGTTTCCAAAATCTTAGCCAAACCTACAAAATTTTAGCAAAATCTATTTACTACATATACAATTTTTTATAAAAGTGTGGAGAGCCTGGGTGACCTAAGTGATCTAACCAACTCGATTCTCCTATGGGTATTTATTTTTCTAATAGGGAATAATTAAATTTTAGGACAATGACATGTAATCAGTTGCATTAATTTTTGGCTTTTACTCAGTCATTTACTTTCGTTTTCCTACAAAACGAGGTATCAGTCGAGTCACTGTACTGATAATTCATCTAGAAACAAAGACGCAGGTCACTCCTAGTTTTTAGCCAGTTTTTAGTTATCTCTTCTGATAACTGATTTATCTACGAACTGAATGTGATTTTAAAATTGTAATTTAATTGTGTTTTAATACAATGACATGTAATCATTTGCAGCGGTGCACTAATTTTTGCGGGCTTTTACTTTCGTTTTCCTACAACACGAGGTATCAGTCGAGTCAATGTACTTATAATTTGTCTTCAAACTGAATGTGCTTTTAAAAAACCACCTCTATATTCATATATAATCTATACAATTTTGGTAACTGAATAGTAGTAATATTTAGAGCAAATACAACGTTTAACTTCGTTTTAACTGCAAGTAAAGGCGATCACCGTGATAGTCAACTATTCGGTAGCACTATTCGGTAATGAGTATAGGAGTCTGAATAAAAATGAATGCTCTTCCATCTAAAACCAGTTCCAAGAATTCGCAGAACTATATATCTGACTTTTGCTTCTAAGAAAAGGATGAAAGCGAAAATTTAAACTTTATTTATTAAACCTCCTGACTCACACACTAATCTAACCAACTCAATTCTTCTGTGAGTATTTCTGTATGGTAAAAATTTTAAGAGAATTACCTGCAATTTTTTTTTCAACGTTGCACTAATTTTTCGCTACACTTTCGTTTTCGCTCAAACAGCACGCGGTACCGGCTAGTCGAGTCACTGTATATAATTTATCTACCAACGTCATTTCCAATAAAAAAGCCTACATATACACATAATTTATACAATATAAAATATACCTCAATAAATAGTAATAATATTTTGGAAAATATAATTTGAGAAGAAACTTTCTATTTTCTATTCGATTCATGTCCAAGTGAGGTATTATTATATTGTTCAGATAACTCCTTTCATATTACATATTCGCTGAGGAAAATCATAACGTACATTTAGATTTTTATCTTACCTTAGACATTGTTTGGATTCGTTTTGGTTACTTATTCTCGCAGTTGAATTTTACGCCACCGAGGGTTTGTTCGTCTCGTTGGAAGGGGGTGAATGGTCCTTAGTCAGCCGTCAAGGGGATATATAAAGTAGATCACGTGACAACACGTCATAGTTATTTCGAGCAATTCTAAGAAATAAAAAACGCTATAAATACTATATAATTTAAAGGGCCACTTGGACGAAAATCGAACAAATTTCAAAACAAGTTGAAACTTTCAATAAAGAATCCTTGTGACCTCATTAATAACAGGTGTAAATGATTTCTTCGTATTCCAAGGGGAAGATCGAAAATTTGACGCTTTTTTTCCGTCCGCCATTGAAATCGTTGTATCAAGCAATCGGCTCAGGGAGAATGGGTCGAGTCGGAGTTGTGACGTCATTTACTCAACCAAAATCAAAACACTCGTGGCTAATGTATATGGAAAATTTGACAACTAGGGAAAAACTCTATCTTAAGGTATTCAAAATCGAAAATTTATTAGCCGCTGCTTCTCAAATTGAAGTATGCCATCTGCCCGTTGCGTTGTATACGGTTGCAGCAATGTTTCTGATAAAAAATCGGGAATATCAGTCCATTACTCACCGATCAGTAAACCAGAGTGTGACCGATGGAAGCGGTTCGTGCGCACCCATCGCGTGAACTTCAATCCTACTACACGATTTGTCATTTGTTCCGATCATTTTAAAGACAGCTGTTTTTCGAGAGCTTTTCACCAGGATGGAAGTCGGCGCCAGCTGGAAAAAGGAGCAATTCCGACCATCTGGGTTCGTGAAACTTCCAAAGAAGAAGCTGTTAGTGACAGAAGCCGCCGTCAGGTGAGTACAATTCCCCCAAACCGCAATATAAGATCTTGCGCAGAAAAATACTGAACGATCAGCCAAACGATATACATTAGGACAGCAGCAGATAGGGGGACACGCGATTCGCCGGCATTGCCAAAAATCACATATCGAAAAACCCCAGGGGGGGGTGGGTTTTTTGGAGCAGTGACGAGGCCCTACAGGGGGTCTTGCGCGATCCGGCGGCAGCAGCGATAAGTCCCTATCTGCTGCTGTGTTTGGGTACTGCAAACGGAGGTTAAAATATTCCTTAGATATAGATGGACGCCATCACAAGCATTATAAGAGTATATTTTTTTCCCTTTTCCCGGCAACCATTTTCGGCAACCATTTTTTTGTGTTCCCAAAAGGCGTAGTGGGGCTGCGAGTCACCTCTACCTCTTTTTTTGTGTGCATTCCTATTTTTCTTGTTGTTTTGGGAACAGACAACAATACCACAACAAAACAACAATGGAAATAGAGACCTCTTTCGAAGAGGTTTGCAAAGAAGATCTTGGTTTGCGCAAAGAGTTTCAAAATACGATCTTATTTTTCTTGTTGTTTTGTTATCCAACATTTATAAGAGTATATTTTTTTCCCTTTTCCCGGCAACCATTTTCGGCAACCTTTTTTTTGTGTTCCCAAAAGGCGTAGTGGGGCTGCGAGTCACCTCTACCTCTTTTTTTGTGTGCATTCCTATTTTTCTTGTTGTTTTGGGAACAGACAACAATACCACAACAAAACAACAATGGAAATAGAGACCTCTTTCGAAGAGGTTTGCAAAGAAGATCTTGGTTTGCGCAAAGAGTTTCAAAATACGATCTTATTTTTCTTGTTGTTTTGTTATCCAACATTAACAAATCAACAAGA
Organism: Actinia equina; assembly: GCA_011057435.1. NCBI lineage: Eukaryota > Metazoa > Cnidaria > Anthozoa > Actiniaria > Actiniidae > Actinia > Actinia equina. The sequence goes on along the minus strand of WHPX01000492.1, from coordinate 72,940 downwards.
AATACGAAACCCCCTTTCGAAGAGGGTTTGCAAAGGGAAGGAAGATCTTGGTTTGCGCAAAGAGTTTCCAAATACATTCCTATTTTTCTTGTTGTCTGCTAACAAATCAACAAGAAATACGAAACCCCTGTTTGCGAAGAAGGATACATTTCTTGTTGTCTGTTCCCAAAGACCTACTTTGTGTCCGCCAGAAATGTCCGTGGAGGAGAAAGGGGAACGATTTGATCCCCTTGCACTATCTTTGCCGTAGCGCCAAAGTAGCCACCTGGTATTCGAATTTCCTGTATTGTCTTTTGTGCTCTGTAGAGACCTTCCAAGATCTCCAGAAGTATTTGTATTGTTCTTTGTTTTCCTAGCATGTATGCAGCTATACCTGTGGCTATATACAAATACATCTATATCTGTGGACAAACAGGTATCTACCATATGGGTCCATAGTGTTTGTCTATGGAATACCCTATGGATCCATAGGTGTCTAGACACAAAAAAACATGTGGTTGTAGATATATATGGCAACACCCAAAATACTATCCGAAGAGGAAATCGCAGACCTTTTGGAAGATAGAAAGAATGGAGTGGGGCTGCAGAAGGTAGCCAAAATGTACGGAATAGGAATACCCAAAATACGCAGGATAGAAAAAGAAAATGGAGTAGTGGTTGCAATACCCGAGAAGCCACCAACTACAGACCTGCAGAAACATTTCCTGGAAGTACAGGATTCTTTCGCTATAGTCCTCGACGACTTGCAAAAAGCCAGAGAAGAACTCCAAAGTGCAAAGGAGGAATTGCTAGCCAGAATGGACCAGACAGTGGAAGAAATAGATCCCGAGTTGGCAGAGGATCTGTCCGACGAAGTAGAGGAAGTATCCACAAAAATAGACTGGCAAATAGCTGGCAATGTGCTATTTGCAGTCGTGGGAATTGGAGCCATTGTTTGGGCGAGCATGCAAGAACCCAAAGTCGTATACAAATATATCCCGGCGCCTATGCGACCAAAATCTACGATTCCAGAAATGGAGTAGAGTCGGCACCCTTTGCGGACACGTGCACTATTCTGTCTTTCTTCTTTGCTTTGGTTGTCTTTTCCCTGCCTATTTTGCAATACAGAGGCGGCGGCTGCGTCCAGTCTATCTTTTGCTCTTCTAGAAAGTGTCCCCAGACTGGAGTAGTTGCATGCTCCACAGTGCAGCCCTCCAATACGCACTCTGGGCATCTTTCGGAAAGGAACAGTATTGTCCTTTCTTTTTTTCTGTATGTGGTTTTGGCGTATTTCCAGCATTGGTATTCGCCCGGCTGCATGTGCAGCGCCTGCGTGCATTCTTTGTTTGGCGGTGCTGGCACTTCCAGTAGTCTGTCTGGATTTTTGGGCATTGCATGGTCTATCTTTCCCACCAATTCGTGGTATGTGTCCAAACCGGGTCCTTCCGACACAAAGATGCTGGCTACGCCATTTTGCCACTCTAGCAATACTTCTTCTTTTGGTATGGCAGTGCGTATGCTGCCGTTGTCTTCGAACTTTCCAGCTGCAAATGCATCCAATAGGGCTTCCGTGGCCCATGCTACAGACGTTTCTATATTCCTTCGCAATACTACGCGGTGCCCTTTGGCGGGCCAATCGGGGTCTACGTTCTTTGGTACTGCATAGCCTAGTATTTTGTACTCGCCTGCGGGTATTTGGTCCATTCGGTGTACTTTGGCCCTAGGCGTCTCTGGGCCAAACGGGCTTTCCTCTCCAAAGAACAACTTGCGCAGATTGTCTGTCCTTTTGGAGGTCCTATCCAATAGTTTCCTGTAGTTCTCCAACTCTTTCTCTATCTTCTTCCTGTCCTCTTCTTTCTGCCGCAGGATGGAGTTTCTCTGCTCCAATAGTTCTGCGTGGTATCTTTTCGTGGCTTCGACCCACTCGTCTCCCTCCAAATCGTCTCGAATATCTTCCAATCTCTGCTGTCGTTTTCTTTTGGATAGGAAGGATATCCTGCGGTCGGTTGGTACTTCCAGGATGCCAAACAAACTCTTTCCCACTCCTATTCGTTGTGCTTTCTTTGTGCGCCAAACCCACTCTACGTGCTCTGTGGTTGGGAGAAACTCTGCAATTGTTGGTGGATCTTTGTGTACGCGTGTAGGCATGTTGGACTCCGACAATACGGTGGGGGAGTCTTTTGTGTAGCACCGCAGCGGAGCTATTTCCACCGGGTCCATCCCAAGCACGTCTATGCGAAATATGGGACATTTGCGCAGACCAAACTCTGCTATAGTCCAAAGTACGCACTGTTCCCATTTGTCGTTGCCTCGCACACGCACTCCGGCTATCCTACCCGTTCCTCCGTGGCAGTACCAAGCAAGGAATATTTCTTTTGTTTCCTCGCAGCAAATACACAAACATCTGTCCAAATGTTCCGCGAGTGCCAACCACATGTTCTTTGGCGGCTGCACTACGAATATGTCCTGCAAAGGTTCTAGCGTTTCCGCAATGGCATTGGTGTGGGATTTGGAGAAACCTTTGCCGTAGATGGATATTTCTACCCTGGTGCATCCTCTTTTTTGCACGTCTGGATGTAGAAATGTTCTGCGCAAATGGTCGTTTGGGCAATCCACATACTCTGCAAGTTTTGCTCCTACTGGATTTTGCACTTCTCCGGCTTCGAAGTTGGATACTATTTTGTTGTATATTTTGGTTCTCTTTCCGTCTTCCAGCCAAGTACAAACATGCTTGCCTACTTGGTGTTCGTTGTCCAAAATGGTTCCTACGCGCCAACCGACACTATACTGCATTTCGTAGCCCATTTGCCGCAGTCTGCGCACCAAAGCGTTCTTGTCCAAAGTACCAGAGAAATCTTGTGTGTAGTCGACGGAATAGATGCCATATCCGTGCCCATGCAAAGTCGTGGAGAATTTGCGTATGTTCTTCCCGACCTCTTCTATTTGCAGCTCCGAAGTATCTACTTTGGCCACGAAGTATCCAGCAGGATCTGTGTTGTGTATTCCATACCATTTGCCTTTGGCATTGGAGCGCTCTTCTATCTTCGCAATGTTTTCTACGATTTTTCCCTGCTTGCAGGTATGTACTATGCTGGTTGGTAGGAACGCCCCAAATGCCTCTGTTGCTGCCGTAGATATCTGCGCAACTATTGTTTTCGCATTCCTGCAGAGCAGCTTCTTGCCATACAGATTCTCTTCGGAAACGAAACCATAGACAAACACATCGTCTACAAACGGCGGCAATCCTTCCAAGGGCCGCAAACTCGTAGTTCCTTCGTTTCCACGCAAATAGTCGCAGTTGGATATGTTTGGCAGCAGGTTTCCGTCGCAGGCATTGTCCAGCAGCAAATGCGCCAACACTCTACTTTTTGCGCGTATGCCCATTTCTTGCAATGTAGTCGAAATACTCTTTTGCTCTTCCATGTCTATATCTAGGGGGTCAAAGGGTTTTGGCAACCATATATGCGGGCGTAGCAAAAAAAAAAGGACTATTCGTCGGCAAAGAAGTGTCGCGACCCACGACTCTTTCTCCTCCACGGACATTTCTGGCGGACACAAAGTAGGTCTTTGGGAACAGACAACAAGAAATGTATCCTTCTTCGCAAACAGGGGTTTCGTATTTCTTGTTGATTTGTTAGCAGACAACAAGAAAAATAGGAATGTATTTGGAAACTCTTTGCGCAAACCAAGATCTTCCTTCCCTTTGCAAACCCTCTTCGAAAGGGGGTTTCGTATTTCTTGTTGATTTGTTAATGTTGGATAACAAAACAACAAGAAAAATAAGATCGTATTTTGAAACTCTTTGCGCAAACCAAGATCTTCTTTGCAAACCTCTTCGAAAGAGGTCTCTATTTCCATTGTTGTTTTGTTGTGGTATTGTTGTCTGTTCCCAAAACAACAAGAAAAATAGGAATGCACACAAAAAAAGAGGTAGAGGTGACTCGCAGCCCCACTACGCCTTTTGGGAACACAAAAAAAAGGTTGCCGAAAATGGTTGCCGGGAAAAGGGAAAAAAATATACTCTTATAATACTGCTCTCTGGTGGCATTTGCTACGGCATTACGAATATTCTTACCACACTCGTAACACTGTGCTGACGTGTCGTCTTCTATTCGCATTTTCTTACCACAGCACCGGAGATTTCTGGGTTTGGGTATGTTAACTTTGGGTCTTAAGCAAATTATACAGAAGTCATTAGCGAACTTTTTACATTCGTGCATCGTATATCTAACATATTTTTCGACCTCCGTTTGCAGTACCCAAACACAGCAGCAGATAGGGACTTATCGCTGCTGCCGCCGGATCGCGCAAGACCCCCTGTAGGGCCTCGTCACTGCTCCAAAAAACCCACCCCCCCCTGGGGTTTTTCGATATGCGATTTTTGGCAATGCCGGCGAATCGCGTGTCCCCCTATCTGCTGCTAGGACAAACTTATTTTTCAAGAATCACATTTGTTTGCCTTATATAGCAACTAAAATGCTGATAAAATCCCTGAAATTCAGTCAAAGCAGGTCGTGGATGTCGCCATGCGATAGTTTTCGCACCTCATGAGCTGAGCAAATTTGCGAATAAATTATGATATCCGTGTTGAAAATATTTCGAAGAAAACAACCCGAGATAAATATCCGTTTTCTTGTTTGTTTGTGAATTATTTTGTGATTCTTTTGGAGAGCGTTGGAGTAAAATTCGATGTCACCCTATTCATAACTAATGCGGGGTTCTCCCTTACAGTCACTCAAAAAAATTCTTCATGAGTACGATCAAGTTCAGACTTCAAGTTCAGACTTGAAAACAGATAGTGAGCCTACCGACCAACCTACCGTCGCAGAGTTGAGTGAACAGGCAACAAACGCCACTGAAAATTCAGGAGAACTTGAAAAACATATTGAAATGGCTTCTGTTGAGCAAACAGAAATTCCAGATCAAGAAATGAGCAATGTTCCTGAAGGACAGCTAGACACTAGTCACCTAAAGCCAGCAGAGTTGAGTGAACAGGCAACAAACACCACTGAAAATTCAGGAGAACTTGAAAAACATATTGAAATGGCTTCTGTTGAGCAAACAGAAATTCCAGATCAGGAAATGAGCAATGTTCCTGAAGGACAGCTAGACACTAGTCACCTACAGCCAGCAGAGTTGAGTGAACAGGCAACAAACACCACTGAAAATTCAGGAGAACTTGAAAAACATATTGAAATGGCTTCTGTTGAGCAAACAGAAATTCCAGATCAGGAAATGAGCAATGTTCCTGAAGGACAGCTAGACACTAGTCACCTACAGCCAGCAGAGTTGAGTGAACAGGCAACAAACACCACTGAAAATTCAGGAGAACTTGAAAAACATATTGAAATGGCTTCTGTTGAGCAAACAGAAATTCCAGATCAAGAAATGAGCAATGTTCCTGAAGGACAGCTAGACACTAGTCACCTACAGCCAGCACAACCCTCTGATGACTCGGGGAATACACAAAGGGTAACACTTATACATTGAGATCCTCACTTTTGAACTAAATTATTCAGTTTATGTTATTCAAGAATTTTCATCAATAATTATCAATTGCTTTTTATGACATAATCTGCAATTAACCATTGCAATGTAAATGCTCAAAATTTATTATGAATTACTGGATTGTTTTGTGTTTTGCTGACATTTCTTGTCTTTTTAAGTTTAAACTGCCAATAGGAGTAAATAAAACAATATTGTTGGATTGATTTTTTCCATATGTATATTTCATAGGAGACACAATTGGAGAAGACATATTGCAAGCAATGTCTTGAACTAAAACCAAACGTTAGAGCACTAAAACTCAGGTTAAACAGGTTGGAAACTACAAATTCCCTAATTACTGAGGCACTGGCAAAAGCAACTAAATCTTGTGCTACAAGGACTATAGGTATACTATGCTTTCATAGACTATCAGTTTCAAATGTTACTGTTCTTGTGTTTCAAATTTTTTCCATTCTTTTCTTTTTATTACAGACTGTCAGACTGAAGATGTGTATATAGCTGAGGATGAAGAAAGTGATCAGGAAATGTTATCTGATGATCAAGAGGACATGTCTGATGAGTATGATGAAGAAATGAAGGAGGAAATAGAGGATGAGGTGAAGAAAGTCATGGAATGTACTGATGATGCCCCCATAGAGGATGAACCAGCAGATGGAATTGAGATAGATGATGATTCAGACTCTGACAAAGAAAATGTAAATGATAGGTAAGAAATGATAGATTTTCATTTGCCATATTGTACTGCTGGGCTAGTTATTCATTTTGATTTCTTTGTTAGATTGCGTACTGATGGAAAAGACTGCCGCCAACAACCCAAGGCTATTGTTTTCCTATCACATCTATTGATGCTTTTCCAAATCTGCCATCTTTGCAAGTCCCCAAACCCATCTGTCTCTACGATTCAGTCAGGCACAATGGTAACTGTAGAGACCAAGTGTAAAAGCTGCGAAAAGACTAATGTATGGTCAAGTCAACTTTTATTGATTGGAAAGTTCCCTGCAGGCAACATACTGCTGAGTTGCAATACTCACAGCAGGTGCTTCAGTGAAGAAAGTTCTACAAGTGCTGAGACATATAAATATTTTGATTTATAATGAGTCCACATACTACTATCATCAGAAGCACCTGCTACTTCCATCAATAGTCACCTTCTGGAGGAGTTACCAAAGAAATATTTTTAATCAATTAGATGGTGTTCCAGTTGAGTTAGCCGGGGACGGGCGGCATGACAGTATGGGTCATTCTGCAAAGTATGGAACATACACCATCTTCTGCTGCACAATTGGTCTGATAATAAATATAGTTCTAGTTCAGGTTAGTTCTATGTCACCGAAGTCATTGTTCATTACACAAAGACATGTGATAGACCACTTTATTCTTTGTGTAATGAATGTTCTGGTTGAGCTATAGTGACTATTAACAGTTTTGTATTTCTTTCATGGTTTTAATGCATTCTCTCTATTGTGAATCACACAAATATAAAAAAATGTTACATGATAAAAAGTAACCAAGCTAAAACAAAAGAAAGTACCGGTAGTCAAAATTATGCAAAGCAATGAGGGCAGTAAATATGAAAATAAAGTGTAGTACTGAAAAAAAAAAGGTGGATAAATGTGTATACCAAAAATGTCAAATTTCTGATATTTCTCATTATTTTTATTTGTTTTTATCTTAAAAGGCAAATGAAGCTGGTAGTAGTGCAGCAATGGAATTTCTTGGCCACCGACGGTCTATCTTATATTTGCTAACTAAAGGCATGATAATAAAGCAATATATCACTGACAGGCACACATCCATCACGAAGTGGATGAAAGAGGAATGCCCAAAGATATGTCAGCAAATGGGCAAGCCTAAGATTAATCACTTTTTTGATCTTTGGCATGTTGCAAAAAGTAAGTAGAATGTCTATGAAAACATACAAATAATAAACAAACAAACAAACAAACCAATGAAATGAATGAATAAATGGATGAAATGAAAAGAAAGATTTTTTCAACTAATTATGCAGAAGAGAAAAAATAAGTGGGAAAATAACACAGACATGTTAAAGGTCTGTTGTGACAAGAATTAAAAATTTCTTCATAGCCATTATGTATGTGAATCATTGAGAATGATATCATTGCTCTTATATAATAATCATGCTCTATAATTTTAGAAATAAAGAAGAAAATGCTGAAGTTAAGTAAAGAACGTGGTTGTGAGATTATTGGTCGCTGGTACAAGGCCTGCATCTCCCACTTCTACTGGTCTGCCATTTCCACACCAGTCCTTCTGGGAGAAGTTAAACTGGCTAAATTTCAAAGCTTTTTATTCCATATTATAAATAAACACAAGGATCTTCCAAACAAAATTTACAATAAGTGCAAACATGGAATCATCACAGTTCCCAAAGCATGGATGTTAAAAGGTATATAGTATAAAGTATAATGTAAATATAATCCTTGCAAAATAGATGAGACTAAAAAAATGGGAATTGACGAAAACTAATTGATGCTACTTCCAGGGTCAGAAGCATATGAAAAGCTCTATGATGCTCTTACAAAAGACAGTTTATGCAAAGCAATCAAGCAAGTATCAACTAATGCTCAAACAAGCTGCCTTGAGGGCTATCACAGTGTCATTAATCATTTTGCTCCAAAGATGTATGCATTTTCTTATCTTGGCATGTATAGCAGGTATGATACAAGAAATACTTCCTTTGATAAACCTTTAGGGACTATTCATTATTTATTGGAGGGGGATGAGTGAAAATGGAGTCTTCAAATTTTTCCAAGCCTGAAAAGTGTTTTTATCTATTCAGGATTATTCAAAGGAGTTACTTTTCTCCTTCCTACTATAGTTACCAACATATAAGAAAAAACAATGTATAAAGAATGAAAACCTCTTTTCAAAAATGTCCTACTCAATTATTCCTGTTAAAGAGTTCATCTTGCTAACCTTTGCCTGAAACAAAAGGAAAAAAAAAAGAATCAAGCATATTTTCCACTTTCTTTGAAGGACAATACTAGCTGCACTGCATTTCAATTACAATCTTCAACGTGATTCAAAAAAGGATGATCACGGAAATCCAAAACTCAAGGTCAAGTACATAAAATACAAATATGGCGAGGGAACAGTGAAGGAATCAAAAGTACCACAAAATTATGGTAGGCATCACTCAGGAAAGACACATCTGTAAAGAGACCAGTTTTATGTTTAATAAATGCTGCTGTGTTTTATGATCCCAGATTTATTGCACAGGCTTAGCCTGAGCATATAATTATGAAGAATGTACATTACCAATGTTTCAAATACCAAAAATTATTATGGTCTCTGTGAACAGCTTACTTATTATAACCAGGCTAAGCCTCTGGAAATAAATCTGGAGACATAAAATACAGCAGTGTCTATTGAACATGAAACTAGTCTATTGCTGTTAGTAAATATTTTTTTGATTATGTGATGGCATTAATGAATCAACACATTAATTTCTAGACTACATAAGTGATATCTACAGGACGTTGATAGAAACACCAAAAGCGGAGTTAAAACAAGTCAGAGATGAACTTGAAGAAAGTGTCCCTCAGCCATTGCATTCAATGTTAGACAAAGAGGACAAGGAAGCAGCGTTAAACAGATATAGACAAAGGAAAGAGAAAGAAACACAGATTTGTCCACCTACGTGCACAGGTAATTAGTGAAATCTAACATTTGTATTAATTTTTGATTGCACAAGATTATCAAGCTTTATTTATTTGTTTAGATGAAGAACTGCAAGCATTGCTCCAGCCAAGACAATCAGCCAGGAAAGCACCTAGCTGCAAAAATTGTGGCAATCCAATGAAGGGCCACAAGAGAGGGCAGTGTTCCAGCTCTAGCTGATCTATTACTCTATGCATTTATATATTGCATTGAAATTTGTCTTTCTTACAATTCTGTTATAGAGTACAAACACTAAAAGTGAAAACAGCACTGATTTAACAACAGCACTATCTAAGTTGCACACTTGGGATAAGCAACAAATGAGCCACATGTTTATTGGTGTTTGCACTCTATTACAGGAGCAACTTTCATTTCATCTTTTACATAATATATTTATCACTTACGACATTTGATTTTATTCAGTTTCTTCATCGAACTGTAACTCTTCGTCCTCAAATTCTGAATCGGTATTTGTTTCTTCCTCTTGTTCATCTTCCTCTATAAACCCTTTATATGTCCCATGTTCTGAGGGAAATTCTGATCGTATGGCATTATATACGCAACAGGGCAAAGGCAGTCTTCTTAGATTACCGTCGTATTCCCATATGAGGCGATAAAATTGACGGTACGCAACTGATCTGAAAAATCTACAAATTAGGATATCAATTACTGTAATATTCATTAAAGATTGTTCACTTTATATTATATATATAAGTATATACGTAGTAATTCACGCACTTACCGTGCTTCTGGTACTAGCCCTTGCTCTCTCATAACGACGTAACTTCGTCGTTTACGCGTCTTGAGACCAATTGCAGCCGTCTCTAAAACCCACTTGTCAAGGCATACGGACCTAAATCCAGGATGTTCGGTTATACAAGGAAGTTCTTCTTCAAAATCTTCCAATTTCTCCCTACAACGGTCAATGTCTTGACAACAAAAACACTCTGCTTGATTGGTGATCAAAGTCAGTGAACAAGCGGAGCAACTGCACCTACAGTACAAATATAAGAAGAATAGTTTGAGTCTTGATTAAAAGCATTGCACGATTTGATAACTGGTATAGCCAGGTTATGTTTATATATCTTACCAGTGATTAAGTTGTATTTCCTTTGCAAATCGTTTCTTTAGCATTTCTTCTTCTTCCAGTTCTATCTCGAGTTCCCTCTGGTAAACAACATACTCTTCTTCGGTAGCAATCGGCTCTAGCTCCTCAGAATAGTTAAATTCATCAAATCCATGGCCTTCCATGGTTTTCGAATACCAAATTTCACAAAACGACTATTATTCTTAAGATTGCGCTTACAAAAAAGCAAAAAAAAACCTAAGCAGATACAAGAAGAAATGTATGGTGTAAACGCTGCTTCTACAAACGGGTTGAGTAAATGACGTCACAAGGAGGTTTCCTACGTAAGACCGCTGGCCGACTTTTGACTTTTGGCCGTGAACGAATAAATCAATGGCGGACACTTTTAAGACCTATTTTTTTGAACCAATATTCACACAAAAGGTAAATTTAAGGTTCGGATATTGTTTAATTAGTTCTATTGATTGTTTTGGAACCGTTTGTAGTCGCATAGAGGGGTTTTGAAATTTGTCCGAATTTTCGTCCAAGTGGCCCTTTAAGTATCTGAGGACTGAATATTTTGCGGGACCGACATCCAAACGAAGAGGGGCGCCATGGATTTGTCAAATTTCTTTACAGGATAATTTGTGCTGCCTTCGTAATAATATCTATAAAGGAAAACTTGCTATTCTATTCAGGGGAATAACAAAAATTCGTTTGCTTTAAATATCGTTATATCGTTTTCCTCAAACAGCACGAGGTACCAGTCGAGTTACTGTACTGATAATATATTTACGAACGTGATTTCAATTAGAAAAACCTTAATATATATTATACATATAATCTATAAAGTATACTTTACTGAAGAACAGTAATATTGTGAGGAAGTACAACTGAAGCAAAAACATTCAATACTGTATTATTACTTTCAACTCCAAGTGAAATGATGACCAAGGTTCAGTACGTATACTGAACATCCGTGTGTTTCATATCCAAGGAAAACGTACATCGCTTAAAGCTAATTGTTAAACTTACTTAAGGTGGCCTACTTTTGAACGTTCGAATTGAGCCCACGATGTGCGCGGGCTCAAAAACCGCTGAAAATCTACAATATTTTATTGAAGGACTGTTATCCATAGCATAACCTACCCATACCCAATTTAATGATTAACAAATTAGTAAACGATTTGTGTAACTTGATTCAACTTTTCAACTATCTACACGTGCTTCAAACACATCGCAACCAGCTCGCTACCCTCTTCAATTTTTTCCCTTTATTTGCTACTAACGTACACAAAGTAATTGACTTGAAGATTGTTTAAAGTGAATTATAAATACCAATCAACTTTGTAGTTATTATACAGCTTTATTATGAGTTTTTTTATGATTCTTTAGGCTCAATTCATATTGTGTGATAAACTAGTTCAAAGAAATGATAATAATCCAAGAAATTATATAGTCAAAATCCGATAACATTCTAGATATAAATTTGCTATCACCATGTAACGCATGTTTTTTACTCTATCTTACTGTAGTTCGAACCACTTTCGATTCAAGCATTAAACTCAAGTTTCTGGATCACATTGAAGGTTTCTTGTTTTTATTTGTCGCCACTTCGTGCGTTCGGATTGTGTATGAGTAAGCGCCGCTATAACCTGTAATCGTGGATTACAAGGACCATACGCGTTTTGAGCTTCAACAGGGCAAAACCCTCAAATTTTGCACGGGACTCTATATTTTTTAATGGCTCATTCGAAAAAACTTTTAAAAATCTATGTTATATCAACATCTTAGAAAAAGTTTAAATCAGCAACACATGAAAAAATAGATTTTCGTAGAGATTTTTGTTCGACTTTATGAGATTTTTAAGAGCACCGAAATTACAAAATATCACAAATCAATGTATCTTTTTGTCTTTTTGTTGAAAATATCCAGTTATTATTGTAGAATGATTTTTTCTTTCCAGATTTGGAATCAGCATTAAATTTCAATTCGGAAAATCGATGTTTTAAAAAAAGTTTAAATCAATTTTCAAAAGTAGGCAGTCACCTTAAGAGATTGTCATCCTACCTTGGACATTGTTTGAATTTTCTTTGGCTTCTTATACTTGCTGTTACATTTTGAAGTGACTTATGACATCAAGTGTTTGTTGTTCGTCTCGTTGGAAGCGGGTGAACTGCAGCCGTCAGTCAGTTGTCAATGCGATATAAAGTGGATAACAGAGATTATCGGCTTCCATTGCTAGCAGTTAAATTTCAACTGAAGGAACCACCGACGTTAAATATAAGTATTTTGCTTTACTTTATCAAGTGAATTCACGTCATGGTCATCTCGACCAATTCCAAGAAACAGTAATTTTAATTATTCAATTTAACAAGTTAGTGGTTCCTTTTGTTCGAAGCCACCCTGACGAAGAGTAGGAATTACCAAATTCCAAAGCAATTGGACAAAATGTTTTGCTCAAATAATCCTAACGGCAGTGACCGTCCTCAGTGTATACACCGAGTCATACTTACCATCTCTCTCCGCATGATTGTAAATAGACCTAATCCGCTGTTTTTCCAATTCAGACCACGTGTCATTCCCTGGAGTATCATTTCTTTAATTGTTACGCACAAGAAGACACATGAATATGGATACGACTGAAACAAAGAACCTTATTCTCAAGAGAAAAGCACGTGATTTAGAATGAGAAAATATTATGCCTAGATGGTAAGATGCCTAAAAAGCATTTGCGAATTTATTATTCACAACTCAATTGTAAAGCGCCTTAGATTGATTTGATTATATGCTTATTTCAATAAAGTTAGTCACCAAGAACCTAGAAAGCTGAGATCACTAGGGATCATGGAAAACAATTTATATCAACCAAGTGAAGCATTTTTGATACATACTGCAACTTGAGGATGCTCAGGAGAGTTGAGACTATAACTGGTAAAAGATGTGCAAGTCCATAAACTGTTATCAAGCGGTTGAAACATGTAAAATGTATCTACCCATAATCTTTGTCGGCTTCAGCTTTATAGCTTTTCAAGTGACTAACTATTTGAAATAAGTATATATTGATAGAAGACTTAAATCATAATTCATAAACGAATTGAATACGTTTGAAAAGAGTGAGTTCTCAAAGAGTTCAGTCAAAAGTACGAAGTATCTTATTGCTCAGAAATCAAGATATCTAAACACCGCGATAAAAAGTATTCATTACACTTAAGAGTAGGTCTCGGTAAGACTCAAGTAAAGTGGGAAATGAAATTTTTTGGCCACCCTTGAAATTTGGTGTGCGAGTAAGTTTTATATGGGATTCACAAAAACAACAACAATTTGGTCACCAAATGTATTGTTGCCATGGAAACGGTAAGTGTTTTATTAGACCTTAATTTCCAATTTTTGGAAAAAATTAAACCCACTCGAAGGTAAAATTCAATGCTGTGTTTCTCATACATGTTAAATTTAATTTCCTTAAAACTTTTGTCAATTATAAAGTATCTTTTCTAGTTTAGAAAAATACCAATTATTTTTAGTTTTGTTATTTTGTACATATGAAATATTCGTGCCTTCAAGTAACCGATGTATCAACTGTTTTAGCAACAAGCTAAAATGGTCAAAATGTTTTTTGGTCGTTCTCCAAAAGTATTGCATTTCTAATATAGAGGCTTGGCGGGAAGTTTTCTATGACAAAATCTTATCAAAAATTATATTTTTACGAATTTTTATAGGAGTCTGTGACGCCATTCATTGGCACTAAACATCGCTCCATACATTTCTTTGTATTTTGTAATCAAAATGTCCGCTAGTTTTATACTCAGTCTAACCACAAGTTCGAAAGTTAAGTTTTCAGCGGACCTTTGGGTTTATTAGAATAAGAGTAAAACATGAAATTATTTTCAATGCTACCCATTGGAATATAAAGAAATGCTTTAACCAGTGATTATTAAAGCCTTAAGAGTGTGTCCATGATAGGACCAGGCAGGGGGTGCTACATGGGGGTTCACCGATTTTGCTGAAACTTGGCACAGTTGTAGGTCTTGGCGAGTTATTTACTATCCTAGAGTATTAGTGGGATCCGTCATTTTGTTGGTGAGTGAGGGTACCCCCCCTAAAAATACCCATTTTGACCCAAAAACCAATATAAATCTGCCTCATTTTTACTGAAGCAGAAAAACTTTATTATTGATTGCAGAGATGTAAAACTTTTTTCTCTATAAAATAGAGATGTCAGTTAGTGTCACCAGGCAAGGAGGTGTATTTTTCTTTTAAGCCGTTGCCATGGCAACAGTATCTTTGAGACCAAAAATTGCCAAAATTGAATTTACTGTAATATCTTGTGATTCAGAGGTCAATATCTCCAATGTTCACACTGAAAACATCAAAAATGGATGCTAGGCAATTCAATCTATGTCTTGAATTACTAAAACAAGAATACAAATTGCGGGCACTTGTTAACCTTAAAATATATGACGGATTTGCTCAACCCTATTTGAACAATATCACAAAATTCAATGAGATTCAATCCAATAGGAAAACTGGTAAACATCCTTCAAAAAGCCTTAAATTGGCTTCTAATAAACAATTATAGTTTATATTCTTCTGCAATGTAAGTTATTTTCAAGGATCATCAAAATTAACTTCAAGCGGAGACTTTTGTGTAGACGTGTACTAGCACTTTTTACTTAATAACCTTCATTATGATTGTGAATCGTGTTGCATTTTGGATTATTCGCCGGAACAACTTACTAAACACCAGAGTGGGACGTATTTTCCATGTAGATGAAGGAAAAAGCTTGTATTTGGGGTTTAGAGCTTGAAGACTTTCTTCGTTTATAGACAGCAGGATCATTATAATTATTCAGTCGTAGGGGATATTAATCGTCCAGCTTTTTAAAATAACTTGTTATAGCTTTGTATAATATAAGGCACAAAATTAAATTAATTTGCTAGCTTATTTGAAAAAATAAATTTGACCATGCTAGTGTAAAGCAATTTTTTGTACGCCGACGTCTTTGAAATTTACTTGAGCCCACGCTATTTTTCGCGGAAAACCAACTTGATATTGTCACTTGATTTCCAGCTAAAACACAGGTAGCCATTTTCTTGTTTTAAAATGAAACTAAAAGAATTGTTTTGTTCTATGACTTTTTTGAGTTTTCATCAGCAACCCAACTGACGCAACAGTACATTATTTTATCTATTTTCATGCCTATGAAGATAATGTCATCTTTGTAAATACACAGTTCTTGAAAGAACACTCACGTTTTTCAAAAGGTAGGTATTGTGAAATCTGATTCCAACTGATACTTTTGATAAAACAAACGCGTTACAAACGATTGAAATCTTTGATAAGCTATTTTCTGTGCCTAAGTTTTGCCGGGTGTTAGACCTTTTTTCGTGATAGATCAAAAATTTACACGGGTAGTAGAAACTTATTGACATGTCTAGTTTATAATTCTATAGCATACTGAATAGCATCTATTTTTTTCTGTCTTTCCAAGGCTTCCTTTAGCACGTCAATTTCACCATCATCAACAAAAACATCACAATCGTTGAGTTTCCCGCATCTTTGAAGGACACTCAATCTTGAGAAGTAGCTCTTCACCTGCTGTGCAGTTAACCAATCTGAACGTTCAAATAGTCTCTTTTTGCCATCATCGGTTTTAAGGCTCTTCATTCTTGACGATACATCCGATGGGTCTGCTTTCCTTCCTGTCTCCTCCCCTTCCAAGAATAATTTCTTTAAATATTGTTTCAGATGTTCTGATTAACGACCTCTGGTTTTAGACTTCTTTAACGCCCAGCCCATTTCTACATCTGACTTGGATACATGACTACATCCTTGAAGATTGTTATTATCATTGCTGGCGTTTGGGACACTCCCTACTGATGTACAAGCTTTTGCCCATTTTCGTTTAATAGAATCATAGGCAGATTCATGGTGTGCTCGATATAAGTGTTTTCCAGCATCAAGATGTCGATGAAGGGCATCATTGGATACGAATACTTTGATACAGTTAATATCTGGGCAGTTGAAACCTCTAGCTTCTCTAATATTCTCTGGAGGAGCGTCAACTGATTCCCCCGTCACCTGCTGTCTTGATGGCTTTTCTTTTGGTATTTTGGAAAACGTGCCTTTATCTACCGCTGGATCACTGAAGGTTTCGAAAACATCGAGGCCTGTGTTTCTCTGTGGGCTTGCCATATCCTTGAGCATCTTGTTGTTCAGAAGTTTCCCTTTACCAATGCCAAACGCTTTCCAGACTCGTATTCCTGTACTAAGGAACGCAAAGTTGTTCAGTGTTTGTATTCCCTTCCACTTGTGATCAGCGATCTCCTGCTTTGATACGTCAACATCAACTACGGCTACCCTACAGCCTTTCACGCCACCATATGAATCGAGCGCTCTTTTTATATCTAATGCCGAACTTATATCGTTCCCTTCGTTAAGATACCGACGCATATGACTTTTCATAGCAGCAATGCGACGATCACAGATATCCTTTCCAGATTGCGGGTCGCTGAAGTCGTAGCGTTGAATCTTTATTCCAACTCTCTTCGATATGCCCTGAATGGTAAGCATAAGTTGTGCAGCATGATAACATCCCGCATTATCCGACCTTATGAATGCTTCTTTGATGTTTGGATTGCTCCTTCCGATGTTTGCCAGGACATTTTCAATAATGGATGCAACAGCAAACCAATTCTGTGTACACTGGTTGAACACGTGCACATATGTCTGAACCTGTGTTATTAAGAGTTGTACATTACTTCAGTATTGGGAAAGTAGGGGATCGTTTATTATTCAATGGAGGGGGTACGGGTGAGAAATAGGAGAGGGGAGGGCTTGGTATTTTACTGCTCCTGAAAACGGGGTCTTTTGACTATACATACATACATTGGACATACTTATGAGGGTTTAGAGGGGATTTTTTGTTTCCTATCAGTTTCTCACCAATATCCCCGAACCTTCTAATAAATAATGGACGGTCCCTAACAGAAATCAATTACATTTATCTAGTACTTGAAAAAAAAGGCAACTGATTTAAAAGCATTTCCAATCGAATGTAAACTCACCTCCAACTCTCCATATTCGCCGTTTTTCGTAATAACAGCAGATACATGCCATGGCCGACCCTTTTTTCCGTACCAATCCGCTTGGGTTTCTCTGTAGCAGGCTGGGATGAACTTCATTGCCCAATCTAATATTATCATGATCTGTGTCGACTTGAGGCCGTCTAATACAAAACTCTTAGCAGTTTCCTGGTGAACTGTCCTCAGTATGTGAGCCTTCCAAGCTTTAACTTTAACTACTGCGATGTCGATGTCATGGATGATCTCTTCGTACTGGTCATCGCTAGTGATAAAAATGACAACTGCATTAAAAAAAAACTAATATCGCGATCGGTTTAAGCAGACAACGTATACTAATGGAATATTACTGAATACAAACCTTAATTTTATATCTGTAGATTTTGCGGTAGCCTCTATTTCTTCGAGCGACGTTTTTAGCATCTGACATTGATCACATCTAACATCGTGTTTATGTTTACAGCTAGCTTGAAATTCTTTCTCAGAGGAAGACATGGCATATTTGCGACAATGATCTGCGCACCTGCTTTCAGACGCGATATGGATCTTGTAATCTGCCTTAAGGTAGTTTTTACTACACTTCAGTTGCTCTTGAACTTTCTTACACCAAGAGAGGGGCTTTCCTAAAGATATAAATCCATTCACCGGTAAAAACTAGTCAACTAAGTATACGCCACTATATTCCTATTTATGACTAATGCTTTTACCTGCTCTGGATAATTGTGCAGCAACGTCGTGTAAAGCCTGGAAGGCTGAAGATCCTTCTGTAGCAATGTTGTCTAGTCCACTGAGGCTTTTTTGCTGGGATGCTGCACATACCTTATCAGAAAAGATATAAAAAAATAAACGAAAGAGTCTTGATAAGACTTAGGGAATGACTAGTATGTCCACCATTTTTAATATACATACCTTGAGGATACCAAATAGAGTTGATCTTCCCAGCGGTTCAAAGTCTTTTTCATGGCAGAATGAGAAATATAGGTTAACAAGTCTGGAAGTCGTGACGGTCCGTACCACATTGGGTATTTCAAATGCTTCTCCGTTGCTCAGTTTGATAGCTTTTGTCCCAAAGGCAACATCTTGTAAATAATTTGGGCTCGATATAAAATCGATGAAGTGATCAACTTTAACTGGGTTTAACCTCAGTCGGTGAACTTCGGGTACATCAATTGGTCTTCCTGGCCCAATAAGAGCAGCATGTTTGCGCGCCTCATCAATACGCCATTTAGACAGTCCTGGAATCATCGTTATCAATTGAGCTTTTGTATAATCCTGCACAAACAGCGAGAGTATCTCTCTTTTAGTGGACCATGAGGTTGATTCTTCGTAAAGCATGACTAACCTATTTATCAGTTCGCTTTCCTTGGAAGATGGAAATAATGGTGACGTATCATCTTTTTTTATAAGGTCAAGAAGTGCATTTGATTGGCCAGGCGCAATACAATGCAATACAGCTTCACAGGACTCCAAAGCCTTTCTTTTATAATAGCGAATAGTTGAACCCGCCATATCATTGACAGGTAAACTGCACTGTGATCTAATAGGACTTAATTCACGCCCATGGACAAGTCTTAAAAAGCTGTTTAAGGCTGAGAAATTTTTACTGACTTGAGGTGTTGATGTCCAGTCCTTATCATCGGCATTGTCAGGGCTTGCAAAATATTCATCGACGTCTATGTCAGTTTGGATACTAAAGTCACGCTTTTCGTCTAGACACTCCTTTAAAAAAGAAATCAGTAAAATACATTACTTATGGCTTTCCTATTTGTAAGTCTGAAACTGTCCATGAATTACCTGCTTATCTGCATTCTCAAACGTTACCTCATTGAAAGAGCTTCCAGGACTATCAGGGAACTAAAAGAAGAAGAAAGAAATGAAGCAATTAGATTTGTGGACTTTACTTGCGAGCATATTACATTTTATACTTACAAGATTTACAGCGACGTCGTGGTCTCTCACCTTGGGGCAAAATGACTTTTCTATGTGCTTTTTATGCTCCTCTCTGCATTGCCTACAAATTTCTAATATCAATATATTTATATCATATCAGTGTGAGTACGGTTAAAAAGGCCCCAACACAGAAGTCCAATGCATGCACAATAAGGAGGCATCCCACTTTCCATAGATATTACCCATTCTTCTTCTTCTCTTCTCTCGCTCCCCCTCTAAATCTCTCTCTCTCTCTCTCTCTCTCTCTCTCTCTCTCTCAAATACATCACAAAGCGCTAAAGAAGATGTGGGGAGAGCTTGATAAATGAGCATTTCTCTGTGTTTGCATAAATTATTTTGTGAGACGCACGTCGCGCCTTGTAAATTTCAGTTCCATTGAAGTCGCACAATGTTATTATGTTTGCTCTGTCCAGTGATTATTTTACATAATTTTCAAGGGTAGTAGTGATCTTACCTGATCCAATTTGAACAAGAACATCCCACTGTTCTTTGATCTCTCTAGACATTTGCGAAGCGACTCCTCTATCACATTTTCCGGGTTTGCGCGATTTGTGCAAAGGATGTTGACAACGATGGACTGGCCGCCAGTAGATGCCGAGAACCTCTCTGTGCTTTGGACAAACAGTCATACTGTTCGAACCATTTACAAATAAACCAACTCTTAACAGTATGAGATCACCCTCTGATACTTGTTCTCTAGAAAGTTTAAAATTTCGCAAGTGCGTCATCGCGTTTCTTCTACATTCTGATACGAGTATCACCTCCGTCTGACTGGGATATCTCGATGACAAACCACACTTTGTCTTATGTCTACGACCTATTGAACATGCTATCTGTTTTGGTGTTCGACAAAATGACATTTCTCCAAAAATATTCCGTAGGATGGGCGACAAAACACGAGTTTAAAATCTAAACATTGGTACAATGAAGGGTGTAACCGCTGATAAAATTATATGCTGCCGACTGACCAATGCCAACCGGCGTCAGAAGGCCTGCAGTTTTATACATGGACATTCTCAGTGTATGGTTTGGTAATTTCTTAGGTATATATTATTCGATAAACTAGCTGCAAGCTAGCAAATTAATTTAATTTTGTGCCTTATATTATACAAAGCTATAACAAGTTATTTTAAAAAGCTGGACGATTAATATCCCCTACGACTGAATAATTATAATGATCCTGCTGTCTATAAACGAAGAAAGTCTTCAAGCTCTAAACCCCAAATACAAGCTTTTTCCTTCATCTACATGGAAAATACGTCCCACTCTGGTGTTTAGTAAGTTGTTCCGGCGAATAATCCAAAATGCAACACGATTCACAATCATAATGAAGGTTATTAAGTAAAAAGTGCTAGTACACGTCTACACAAAAGTCTCCGCTTGAAGTTAATTTTGATGATCCTTGAAAATAACTTACATTGCAGAAGAATATAAACTATAATTGTTTATTAGAAGCCAATTTAAGGCTTTTTGAAGGATGTTTACCAGTTTTCCTATTGGATTGAATCTCATTGAATTTTGTGATATTGTTCAAATAGGGTTGAGCAAATCCGTCATATATTTTAAGGTTAACAAGTGCCCGCAATTTGTATTCTTGTTTTAGTAATTCAAGACATAGATTGAATTGCCTAGCATCCATTTTTGATGTTTTCAGTGTGAACATTGGAGATATTGACCTCTGAATCACAAGATATTACAGTAAATTCAATTTTGGCAATTTTTGGTCTCAAAGATACTGTTGCCATGGCAACGGCTTAAAAGAAAAATACACCTCCTTGCCTGGTGACACTAACTGACATCTCTATTTTATAGAGAAAAAAGTTTTACATCTCTGCAATCAATAATAAAGTTTTTCTGCTTCAGTAAAAATGAGGCAGATTTATATTGGTTTTTGGGTCAAAATGGGTATTTTTAGGGGGGGTACCCTCACTCACCAACAAAATGACGGATCCCACTAATACTCTAGGATAGTAAATAACTCGCCAAGACCTACAACTGTGCCAAGTTTCAGCAAAATCGGTGAACCCCCATGTAGCACCCCCTGCCTGGTTTTGCCTGGTCCTATCATGGACACACTCTTAAAGATTATTCGATTGAAGTTTCAGTCAAATTAAATTTCGGAAGATTTTCATGCTAGTCCACCTTTAAACGTAATAATTTGGTTTCGAATTTCTATTTTGACAAGTTTATGTGAAAATAGAGTTGTAGGAGCGGAGTTTTTGGTAGCGGAAGAAGTGGATATATCTTGTGGTAAAGTATGAAAAACAAGTTATTCGTAGCATGCATGCAGACTACCTTGACGATCTTTCACTTCTGTTTTCACTGCGCTCTTGTCAAGAAATTATTCTTCGCATGCTAGTATATAATTGCTGTGCAAGTCAGGGGCGGAACCAGGATTTTTTCTATGGGGGGAGACACCATCCAGGATTTTCGTTATAGGAGGGGGTGCACCCTTTGCTTACAAACTCAAACGCCAATAATGCAATAGATAACAGCTCTTCTAGGGATCTAGGGGAAGGGGAACAAAATCCCCATGCACCCCTCCATTAGATCTGCCGTTGCAAGTTTACCCCGCAATAAAGTTATACTTACCTGCGGGGCAGAGTAATAAATCGAATTCATTGACTCTGTCAGTACATTTGCTAAGGCCGAATGTTTGAAGATGTCTGGTCACCACAAAATCTGTCTCCCTCCGCAAAAATCAACTTCTAAAATTCCAATTCGATCTTGGGCTTTCACCTAGCATGGATCTGTGGTTCCGTTCGTGATTGTCCCACTCTGTGATTACAGACAAAACTGGTAGATTCATTTTTCCAAACTTCCGGTCAGCGGTTGAAAATGAGAACAACAACTTTAGATCAAGAATTCTTTCTTTCAAATATTCTCAAAATAAGCATTTTGTTTTACGTTGTAGCCTTCAAAAGTTCAGCATTCATGTTAAATAACAGCTTACAGGTAATTCTGTCACGAAATACAGGAATTTTGAAGCTCGAAGAAACTATAAATGCTGTATTGTTTCGAACGAGAATTCGATGACTTGTGTATTTTGTTGAAATTCCTTTATAGAACCACTTAATTATTCCTTGAATTTTAGCTCTTTACGACCAAGGTAGCTCGGTAAATGCTTATTGAGTTTCCAAAAAAACATTTACTTGTGAAAATTTGGAAAGTTGAGCACCACAAAAGACACGATGAAACGATAAAGGTAGGTTGAAAATGACGAAAATTGAAATAGCCCATTGTTTACTTTGAATAAAAAATAATTTTGCCGTGTTTGCAGACTAGAACATTATTTTTTGGCTAGAATTTTGTTATTTAGGTATTACCCTTCAACCTCTAATGCTTGTTTAGCCTATTGGCATCTTTTTGGTGCTAATTTTCGAAGCTTAGATATGGTTGAATTTAGGACATTTTGAATTTTAGGCCGCAGAGATTTTGTACGATTCGGTAACTTTAATGTCTCAGAAAACTTCCCACCAAGCCTCTATATTAGAAATGTAATACTTTTGGAGAACGACCAAAAAACATTTTGACTATTTTAGCTTGTTGCTAAAACAGTTGATATATTGGTTACTTGAATGCACGAATATTTCATGTACAAAATAACAAAACTAACAATAATTGGTATTTTTCTAAACTAGAAAAGATACTTTATAATTGACGAAAGTTTTAAGGAAATTAAGTTTAACATGTATGAGAAAAACAGCATTGAATTTTACCTTCGAGTGGGTTTAATTTTTTCCAAAAACTGGAATTTAAGGTCTCATAAAACACTTGCCGTTTCCATGGCAACAATACATTTGGTGAGCAAATTGTTGTTGTTTTTGTGAATCCCATATAAAGGCCTACTCGCACACCAAATTTCAAGGGTGGCCAAAAAATTTCATTTCCCACTTTGCTTGAGTCTTACAGAGACCTACTCTTAATCACTTCATTTTATAATCTGTATCTATTTTAGTACCTATATTCCACAGTATTTGGCAAACGTTTCTCATTAAAGTCTAATTATGAAGACTTAGCTGACATCTGATTCTAAAAAAGAAATTAAGCTAAATGACCTATTATTACTTCATCGTGTTTTGCTCTACCAACATTTCTGGGGTGCATAGTTTTATAGGTCATAGCCGCTGTTTGGTTGTTTGGTTGACTATCACTAAGCATTCCTCATGACTAACTTCTCTCCTTAGATGGCGGTTGTTGTTTATATCTCAAGGGATTTTGAGTTATGTCGCACCCCAAAGATTCATGTTTGACCAGTCAATGAGTTTTCAATACGGAGTGGTCATATTCATCAAGGTTGAGATGCCCATCGTACAAGTAAACATCGCGATCAGTATTATCGACCTTTGACACCTTGCTCACTGGAACACTAACTTCAATAGCACTGTCAGCCTTGTCGTGAAATCGAATGCTTTTGTGAATGGAAAGGCCATCATCATAGTTATTGCGTATTATTTCTTCTTTGCTGTAGGTGTAAGGATCCATGGCAGTCAAATAGACACCTCATATATGGAAAAGAGAGGGAGAAAAAGTAACAAAAGCATAAGATAAGCATTAATGGTGGATCGAGGATGGATTGATAAGTGGCAGAGAGGTGGATAGATGGTTAGGTGGTTAAGTGTGTGGAGTAAGATGGGTAGGCGATTGAATGGGGGTAGGGTGAATATTGGTTTATGGTTGAATGAGGAGTAGGATGGATAGGTGAATGAATGGGGGAGTTGATTGGATATGGTTTGATGGCCATGGGTGAATGAGGAGTAAGATGGGTATATGCGCGACAGGTTACCAGGCCCAGATGATTTGTCCGAGAGACACTGGGTACTATAGGAGTTAAAACAGGACGTGAACTTTAGTTATGAATTTAATTTGATATCAAGAGGAATATTCGAGATTGTTATTGAGTTTTTCTTTTGGGTTCGATAGGGACACATTCGGTAAGTCTATTATAGTTTGTATTAGATCACACAGATTGATTGTAAGAATCTCTTTGATTGTATTTTAGTGAACCGCATCGATAGAGAATTCCAGAATTTCTATCTTATGGAATAACGACGACACAAGAGAAAATGAATCTTCGTTTAATCTCATATCAAACAATTGTTGTCGTTCGCGGGCTTCCTGTGGTGACAAACCACGCTCCCCTCCCCCAGGGGGGGTTGGACACAGCGCGCGAAGCTTCACGGTAGCGAAAATTGGCCAATCAGAGACCTCTATTTTGAGAGAGGGAAAAGCAAAAATGGCAGAAAGAAATAAAAAGGCAAGTGATAGATATATGCTTTTGGAATGAAATCTTGTAGGATTAAAGTGCATGCAATATTGAAGGTGTTGTAAAAGTTTGACTTCAAAATTTTGCTTTTTAGAATTTTTATGCTCATTCGTATTGGTGTGTTTACTTTTGATCTCGATTCATTTTGTCTAAGACTGCTTGCTTCATATTTCTATCGTTTACTCTTTAACTGAATGGGATCTCGTGTTGAAATTATAGCGAAAAGTAATGGAGGAAATTTCCTTTTATATGGTATGAGGGCTCCCCGGGGCTCCCCAGTACTTTTTGAGATATAGAGACTCAAAGTGATACCTTTTTGAGGTAGTCGTCGTTGCAGCTGGCTTAGTTCTTCTAACATTTGAGAAAGCATAAAGATATCATTACAGCCACTTTGATCAGATTTAAAATGTCGAGATAATATCAGCTGAGGATCATTCACATATGGTAGCTGCTATATATTCTCGTAGTAAAAATTAGAGTCGTTTAAGTGATATTTAAGGTCTCAGATGATATAATAAAATATTTAGTTGATATATTCATATGCTTTCTCCACACCTAGCTAATCGATCTCATTCAATGCTCCAAATGGGCGCTATTTCCCGTTTTTTTTTTCAACACCCGTTGCAAAAAGTTTTTGCTGAGATGACTTTACATTGAAGTTTTTGTTTTGTTGGAAAAAAGAAAAGGTATACAGCTATATAAGAGTGAAATAAAATGCAATAGAACTACTTCTTCGTTTATAGGTACGTTGGCACTTTTTCACCGAAAAAGGAAGGAACTTTTGTTGTTTTGGTCGTCAAACGAACAAATAATCCTTCTCTAATATTCTAATGTCCTTATATTCTGTCCTATTTTATTTAAATCTGTTGAATGATTCCTTGAGAAAGGTTATAATTTTGATTGTTTACAGGGCCAAAGGTTTTAATAATCACACGATTTTTTTTGCTCGATATTCAGTGTTGACCACCAAAACAGTAGAAGTTTTGTGGTTAAAAGATGATCATTTGCTTTGTATTTGATTAGTTTTTTTATTTCGCTTTGTTTTTAGAGATTTTTTGTTTTCTTGTTTGTGTTTTTTTTTTTTGTTGTTGTTCTTTTCTTCTTCAACTTTTGCCAATTCTTCATAAATACTTAAAATAACGCGAGAAATTTACATAAAAACTGTGACACTTGCAAGCTGGCTCTCGTCTGGCTCTGCACGCACAAGCGGACAAGCTAGTAGCTTCCTCAATTAAAAGAAAAGTTTTCTTTGTTGACACTCAACAATCTATTGTACTCTCATAGTTTCCATCTCGACCCTATCATACGAGTTTTAGTAAACTTATATTTGCTTCCTCAACTTCTACTGTTTTGCACGGCTCAGTTGAAACCCATTCAGTCTGACACTACTGGCTGTTTGCTAAAGATTTTTTGTTTCGTTTTTTATTTGATTATTTGACTAACCCATATTTTGCCAGCTTTCTGTTTTCATAAGTAGTAGGATTTAGTAATACTTTCTCGTTAAAAAAATAATAATAATAGGCAGATTCCTAGCTATCATTTGAGTTGAGATAACTCATTGTCGTATGAAAATCTTTGTACTTCGTAAAACTAGAGCACAAATAATTAGCTGTATTTACTTTAAAATTTTATTCATTTACTCGAGAATATGTATGTAAGATCGTAAAATAGCTAACTAACTTTCTGTGTTTCCATAAACTTTTGACAATCTTCGCTTCCCTTGTTTGTTTACACCAAGTTTTATCTCAGGAGCTCTTGACTTCTCGACGTCAAGCCGCAAATGAAGAGAGTTTTACATTTTGTCCCTTGATGCTTCGCGCGCTGTGTCCAACCCCCCTGCCCCTCCCCTATACATTTCCAGTCCATTTTCGGCCAAAACCAAGATGGCTGACTAGTTAGTGATGTTTTCACTCGATTTACTGTAATTGTGAGCAGTTTTGAGCAAGAAATTCGCCTATTTATTGAAGAAAATTATATTCCAATTTCCAAATATGATAAGTACATTCCTTATATGGTAAAAGAAACGGCTCGAGCGGAACGACAACTTTTCTATGTGGAAAGTTTGATATGGAATAAAAGAAATATATTTATATGTGAATGTGAGTTTCATGAAGTTCCTAATAAATAGGGATCTATGAAAGGCAAGAATATTTTCTACAATATAGGTGATTCAATGGGGGTAGGGTGGATATGGTGTTATGGTTGAATGAGGAGTAGGATGGGATAGAGATTGAATTGGGGTAAACGCAAGGATGGATGGCTGAATGAGGAGTAATATGGATTAATTAATCAATTGTTTGATGGGGTTGGAATTGGATGGATTGGTGAATGAGTAGATGGATGAGTAGATGTATTGATGGGTTAGTAAATTAATCTTTACCTTCTCCAAAGACTGCATCATTATTTTTGTCAGTAGAAGCCTTAATCATTTTGTCTTTACTGATACCCTGAGCTCCATTGTCATTGGTGTAGTGATAGAGTATTACATTCTAAAGAACCCAATAAGAAAATTATTACTTACTAGTTGTTTCCGCATCAGGTTATGAAAATTTCAGTATCGCTATAAAAGGCTGGAAAAACCCCAGGAATTTGAGAAGGCTCCATCAGGGCTCCTTGTTCTGAATATATAATGGTTTCCTTTATTCACTTCATTATTTACCTCATCTTCGTTATCACTGCTTGGATCAGATTCGTCAACACTTGATTTATCACTCGATTCCTTTAGAGAGAGAAACGAAAATTTTCAGTACAAATTATTCAAATAATCTTTTTAATTATCTTTATTTACAAAATTGATTTGCAATCCAGATTATTGAAAAACTCAATATTTACAATGATATAAATTTGTATAAAATGAAATTAAAAAATAAATAAATAAAATAAATAAAAATATCCACATAAATTAAGTATTCGGATAAATCTATAAAAAATGTAAATTTGCAAAACTGTCTATAATTGATTCATTAGTCCCACGTACTTCCCAATTGAACTTGGTATAAAACTGCTAAATAACGAAGATTAGTTGCAATTTCGAATATATAAAAAATACAATCATAGTGTGAAGATTCGTCGAACATAACGTCTGAAATAAATGTACAGTTACTTACATATCCTCCTCCTAGAAAGACTAATCTCTAATCCTCGATTTTGTGCTCATAATGTCTCTATTACGTAAATAGAACATTTTGGGATTCCTAAAATACCGCCCAGTACCTTGATTACAAAGCATATACTCAGAGTTAGCCCGCTCTCCGTATAGAAATATTATTCGGCATTACCGCAAGTACTCACATATATCAAACATGTGATTTCACCTTGCTTTGCATTAAAAATTTTTCCAAGTATTCTTTCCATCAAATTACTCTTTTTGGAATGTGATCAGCTGATCTGTGAACCAGCAAAAGTGTTTTTCGTTGTAGCATTTAAGCAGTAAGCTTTCATTGCACACCTAAATCTTCGAGATATAATTCTCCATCATTACTGGAAACTGGTATAAAGCTTTGTAATTGAATAAGGCCTCGTCCATATATTATGTCAGATAAATCTGAATCCGAATTTTTATTTATTCGGTTAGGCCTACCATTCTTACTAGTCTGGGCGAATGCGGAACAATTCTTCACCGAAAAACAATTTTTTTCGAATACGGTCTCCAGAGTGGAACAATTTGAAAACGCCGGCTAGCGGTATTAGTGTGGACGGAGAACATTTCGTATCCGAATTGTTTCGGATACGATGACGTCATGATTGTCATGGGAACATAGCGGGAAGGCTAAAAATTCACCGCGGGCTCAATTTCAGCTTCAATGCACATGTTCAGATGTGCAATGAAGCGTCTTTGCCGCCTCTGATCGGACTAGTGTAGACGCGAAACATTTTATTCGTTTTCATGTGTGGACGTAAAACATTATTTCGGTTTCGGTGCGAAAGTTTCGGATTCAAATTTATTTGGCATAGTGTGGACGGGGACTAAGACACATATATGAATACCAAATTACTTGTTCAGTAACCCAATGATCCGCGTCAAAACCCTGTATTTTGTAGAAATAATGTAGAAATAATGTAGAAATTTGCTTTCCAAAAAATATTTGAAAAAAAAAACAACGGGGTATACCTGGAATGCATGGGAATCAATTCGCAAAAAGGATGCTCAATTGATCGTCAAGAATATCAGCAAATAAAAATTGTTACAATATGAAGGTGACATAAAGGGCCAAGGGGCTCTTCAAATTCATCTGACTCAGTTTCAGTTCAATATCATTAACATGAAAAATTGCTCACGAGAAATGACTTGGCAAACAAGAATTAATAGTGAATAGAAATAAGAGGATTTTCATGGCGGCTGTCGTATAGTAAAGGAACAATATTCAAAGTTCTTTCTCAAAGAGAGATTGTGTTTTTATTGCTTTGGTCTAAAACACGGTTGCTGTGAAACTCCTCTGCTGTAATCGTGAATAAATAGTTGTCTGTTTCATTCAAGTCATTATTTACCTCATCTTCGTTATCACTGCTTGCATCAGATTCATCATCACTTGATTCATCAGAAGAGTCCTTTATATAGTAAAAAAAATCTTCAGTACAAATCATAGGTATAATGGGTAGGATAGATTATCGCAATAGTATTCTCTATGGGCTTCCCGCCACTCATTGAAATATGCTGCAAAGGGTACAAAACACAGCAGCTAGGCATATTTGTTGTGCTCCTCGTTTTTGTCATATAAAACCTATTTTAGTTTCTTTACACTGGTTACCAGCTAAGTTTAGAATTAACTTTAAAATACTGTTTATTACTTTTAAAGCTATACATGGCAACGCTCCAGTATACATTTCTTTATTGATTAAGATGAGAGCCCTCTAGATATGGTTTACTCTCTAACGATGAGCTTTTATTACAGCCACCAGTTTCTAAAACTAAAAAGACCATGGGCGATAGGAGCTTTAGCGGTGGCAGCCCTCGCACTTTGGAATAAATTACATAGTAATACAAGGGCTGCTGATACAATTTTAATTTCAAATTTTTATTGAAAACAATTTTTTTTAAGTTAGCTTTTTATTCATGAATTTTAATATTAGTATTTATATTTGTATATATATATATATATAATTTGAATTTTATCTCTACATATATTATTTATATATTTATGTTCTCCATCATTTATTTAGGCTATCATTTTCATAGTACATATCATATATGAATTTTATCTATAGTTTGTTTTTTTTCTAATGTGATTTTTGGCATATATATATTTATATTTAATTTCTAGGTCTAGATAATGCACATTTGATCATATTCACACGTTAAAGTCATGCTTTATAAATATTAAATATTATTATTATTAATATTATTAAATTTATCGGAATTAGATAAAAACATTAAAAAAATGTTCACGAGGAGCGTCGTGGCAAACAAGAATCGATAGGAATAGATGGAAGTTATTTTATGGTAGCTGTCTTATAGGGAAGGAATAATATATAAAGTTCTTTCGCCAAAAGTAACCCAATGATCCGCGTCAAAACCCTGTATTTTGTAGAAATAACTCATGCGCAATTTCAGTAAAGCCAAGAAATTTGCTTTCCAAAAAATATTTGAAGAAAAAACAACGGGGTATACCTGGAATGCATGGGAATCAAAAAGGATCCCCAATTGATCGTCAAGAATATCAGCAAATAAAAATTGGAAAATGTTACAATATGAAAGTGACATAAAGAACCAAGGGGCTCTTCAAATTCATCTGACTCAGTTTCAGTTCAATATCATTAACATGAAAAATTGCTCACGAGAAATGACTTGGCAAACAAGAATTAATAGTGAATAGAAATAAGAGGATTTTCATGGCGGCTGTCGTATAGTAAAGGAACAATATTCAAAGTTCTTTCTCAAAGAGAGATTGTGTTTTTATTGCTTTGGACTAAAACACGGTTGCTGTGAAACTCCTCTGCTGTAATCGTGAATAAATAGTTGTCTGTTTCATTCAAGTCATTATTTACCTCATCTTCGTTATCACTGCTTGCATCAGATTCATCATCACTTGATTCATCAGAAGAGTCCTTTATATAGTAAAAAAAATCTTCAGTACAAATCATAGGTATAATGGGTAGGATAGATTATCGCAATAGTATTCTCTATGGGCTTCCCGCCACTCATTGAAATATGCTGCAAAGGGTACAAAACACAGCAGCTAGGCTTATTTGTTGTGCTCCTCGTTTTTGTCATATAAAACCTATTTTAGTTTCTTTACACTGGTTACCAGCTAAGTTTAGAATTAACTTTAAAATACTGTTTATTACTTTTAAAGCTATACATGGCAACGCTCCAGTATACATTTCTTTATTGATTAAGATGAGAGCCCTCTAGATATGGTTTACTCTCTAACGATGAGCTTTTATTACAGCCACAGGTTTCTAAAACTAAAAAGACCATGGGCGATAGGAGCTTTAGCGGTGGCAGCCCTCGCACTTTGGAATAAATTACATAGTAATACAAGGGCTGCTGATACAATTTTTAATTTCAAATTTTTATTGAAAACAATTTTTTTTAAGTTAGCTTTTTATTCATGAATTTTAATATTAGTATTTATATCTGTATCTATATATATATATATAATTTGAATTTTATCTTTACATATATTATTTATATATTTATGTTCTCCAACATCTATTTAGGCTATCATTTTCATGATACATATAGATGGAAGTTATTTTATGGTAGCTGTCTTATAGGGAAGGAATAATATATAAAGTTCTTTCGCCAAAAGTAACCCAATGATCCGCGTCAAAACCCTGTATTTTGTAGAAATAACTCATGCGCAATTTCAGTAAAGCCAAGAAATTTCCATCCATCCATCCATCCATCCATCCATCCATCCATCCATCCATCCATCCATCCATCCATCCATCCATCCATCCATCCATCCATCCATCCATCCATCCATCCATCCATCCATCCATCCATCCATCCATCCATCCAAATGTAGTATACATTTATACATATATATATAATTTATTCAGTACATTTAATTATATGCAAAGCAGAAAAATCGTTTTATTTATTGTTTGTTTCATTCAATGACTGTCAGAATATTTTATCTTGTCTATTAGATCGTACAGATCATAAATCAGTTGGTTTTAAGCGTTGAAAATGGTTATTATGCATTATGCATCTCATTAGGTATTTGTATAAATGTATACTACAACGTTTCTGCAATCGAGTGTATATATATATATATATACTTGATTGCAGAAAGGTTGTAGTATATATTTATACAAATACCTAATTTATTAAGTATATTTAATGATATGCAAAACAGAAAACTCGCTTTATTTTATTTTATTTTTTTAAATATTTCATTCTTGTGTTTTACATCCTACAGATTATAAATCAATTGGTTTTGAGGGTTAAAAAAGTAAAATTGCAATATACATCTCATTAGGTATTTGTATAAATGTATACTACAACGTTTCTGCAATCGAGTGTTTATACACAGCGATATGCAGAAATTCTGATCCAACCAAGTATATAGTATATAACTATATCGTGTGCATTATGGGTAATGGACTCGCGGAATTCAAAGCGGGATTAAAAGTACCAAAGCGTTGGCTGGCGTTTTGTTTAAGATAAGTTACCTTTCAAAACAAACTCCGCCTGTTCCAACCAGAAAAAGAATTTTCATCCTGCCTAGAACTCGACAGTCGGCGTTATTTTCAATATGAACCGCTGTTTATTTTATGCAATTTTGATTAATACAAACGGCTTGCTTGCAATTATGATTGATATTCCAACTTTCACTCTCGTGAGTGAACTTGTTTTGCATAAAACTGCAAAGCTTTTAATAGCTTGAGCCAAAAGAGAGAGAGAGAGAAATATAAGAAAAAGTAACCACAAAGAATCACTAAGTTATCAGAGGAGAAGTGGAAAAAGATGCCTCTCTTAAGTTAGAATAACCTCTGTTTATCTAGAAATTATATTCAGCCTGTTCATCAACTGAGATTTGACTGAGTTGATGCTCAATAACAATAACAATACTCCTATCCAGAGCGAGTAGCTCATAAACAATTTTTGTACCACTTTTTTCATAAGTCATATTACCGTTTGGTTTCGCTGTCCTCGGAGTGATTGATTGTTTTAGAAGGGCACATATAAATAAGCGAAGAACGAGTTCAGAATTGAGTTCAGCTGAACCGAAACTTCCAAGAAGAGCGATTTCAGAACTGATTTTAAACTCAACCAATTGCAAAACCTCCAATGTTTCACTGTACATCAATAAGACCGTTTACAATATGACATCATTTTGTAATAGTGTAGAGATATTAAAAAGTGAACACATAGTTCCCGCTTCTTGACTTTAGCGCTGTTCATAAATATCACCCAGTATGCCAGCCAACGCTTTGGTACTTAGCTTTGAAGCCATTCATGTTAAAAAGCAAGAATTACCTACCCAAAAATCCTAGGTTATAATCTATAAATTGTCAGAAACATTGATAGATTTTTAGTTTGGTATTGAGTTACTGAACTTACATAATGTTAGAATATCATAATAAATAACAATCCGTTACTAGACTACGATTTCGTTTCGTTTTCACTTTCGAAAAGCATAGTGCTGTTTACTTATAATTCAGTTCTTTTTCAGCGAGAACGAGTACTCGTACTCGATCTCGTCGTACTCGTCGTCGTTTCTAAAGGTCGCTTATATATAGCTACTTTCAAACCACTAGTTTATGCTTGCGATTGTCACGAAGAAACTCTAAAATACTCGAGCTGATTGCAAGTCTTTCATTAAATACTGTAAACGGAAAGTCGTCGTCTTGGACCCAATATATTATTTTGTTTCTGCTCAACTGTCAATTCAGAAAAGAATTGCCTATAATCACAATATTATACTCGATTAATGATCAGTTCAGAATCAAATAATTAGAACTATCTTGTTTTACCTCGACCCGCGTCGTTTTGCTTTCCACCTTACTCATATTTACTTCTTTGATCCAAAACCTGTCTTTTCAGCGATATGGTTTGCTAGCCAACAACACGAAGGAAGTAAAAATGAAAGTGAAACTTAACTTTAAAATATACGAACAAACACATCCTTGTGTCACTATGTCATTGCGTGACACGTGAAGTGGAAACTCGAGTTCAGATTATGTATAGTTTAATAGGAAAATTTAACGAGACTTACCTGGTAAGCATGAAGTTTGATTGAAATTCTACCGAGTTATAGAGTGCAGAGAGATTACATGAGAATGCAAGCGCATGCGCCAACTCAGTCTTCAAAGGTTTAATGTGAGTGATTTCTGATTTTCAACCCAAACACGGGTGGGTGGGCAGGGCATGTAATCTCTCAGCACTCTATAACTCGGTAGAATTTCAATCAGACTTCAACTTACCAGGTAAGCCTCGTTTAATTTTGCTATTCTACCCCGTTATCACGCTTCGAGATCACATGAGATTTTGCAGCAACACGAAAATTAAACAACAAGTTGCATAGCAAAACTTTATTACATGTCCAGGAATGTAATACTTGCCCAGAACAAAAATACATGTAGTCACGTTACTGAAGAATAAGTTCACTCTGACAACGTATCTACTGACTTGAGCACTCTATCAGCAAAATTATTAGACTTATAATTGGCTTGTTATAAAACTTCGCAAAAGTTGAGTGTGATGACCACCCTGCTGTTTTTAGTATGTCATCAAGACTTGCTGATAAATTATTGGCTGCAGATGTGCTGGCAGCTCGTGTGCTGTGTGGTTTAAGCCTGGTTGTGTTTATTCCCGCGTCTTTCATAACTCATCGCCAGAAAAAACGAACGGACATGCGTAGTAACACGATGACACTTAGAAAAAAATTGACCCCAACGCGACGTGCACTCTAAGAGAATGTATGGGGTCTAAATCCTAATCAGTAAAATATGAAGTTAAAATTAAAAACTAAACGCTACCTTCTATCGGGCTTTGGTAGAGAGGTATTTTACTTGTTTTCAGATGGCAAATAGCTATCGTAGCGTTAAAACTGGTTGCGGTTTTCGAGTTTGATCTTAGAGCGAAAATCCCGCTTCTCCGACGCTGCCATTTTGTAGAGATAGTATTACATTGACGAAAAATACAGTGAAAACAAACCACTTTTTAAGGCAGTTCCCTTTAACGTTGGAACTTACCTTCTATAGAATTCGAAACTCCAACCATTGCCCCAGTAAAGTAAGCCAAATTTAACGATAAACAATGTAAAATCGGTGCGGTTTTGTCATCATAAGATGTGTAGTGAACATCAGCGTCTTGTATATAGCTGACTCTCGCTAACGAGCCGAAAGCGTAGCAAAAATTGGAAGTTTCTCTCCGTTTCTTGCACTATTATTCCTCCATCTTGAATAATATTTGTCAGGCGTTCTTTGTTTGTATTATTGTGGACGAGATAGACTGGATTCTATTAAAACAATCGATATTTACTCGAGGTAAACTCGAGTTAAGCGCGGGGCACGTATGAGCAGATCCAGCAATTTCATCTTGATCAGCTTTGCCATTCTTGAAAGTAAAGATGACTTGTTATCCTCTAAAGGTTAGTCCATATACCTTGTAGCAAACTTCCCTAGCCCATTGACTAGACTGGATAACCACTGCATACACATGCAAAAAACACGATGCCTCTGTCTATGGGTTTAGGATTGATTAGCATTATATTACAATCTATAAAAAACATACATATGAATCAAATATAATTTAGTGATAAGAAAGTAAATGTATAAGCTTCTATATTGTTTAAGTGATATTTCATAACCAAACAAAGTTTATTTAAACAATTTGCTGTTAGGAACACATACAATTGCTGTAGTTAATGGGTCTGAATCCAGGGGAACATTGGAGAATAGCTTTAGAGATGTATTCAATGAAATAAACTTGGTAAAGGAAAATGGATACATTATGGTGGATGGTTCAAAGGTAGAGGTGGATTTCTTTCTTGGTGGTGATTACAAGGTAAATGAGCATGCAATTTTTCTTTATTGACAAAAATGAAATAGTATTAATAATATTCCTTTTTTTAGTTTTTACTGCTTGTCATGGGTCTCAGTGCTGCTAATTCAATTTATGCATGCATATGGTGCAAGGTTCACAAGAATGAGAGGTAGCTAATGCATCCACAATTGCATTTCCTTTATTTTTTAAACCAATAACAGTAAATCACATACAGTCACATGAAACTTCCCTACCCTACACAAATGTCACTTTATTTTACTTTTCATAATGCTAGAGGTGATATGACCAAACCTGACGACTACTACGACAGTGGTACTATGCAGCGAACGCTAGATGAACTTTTAAAAAAATGGCAGAGACTGGAGACTTCTGCTGCACCTCTAAACCTCTCCTGTCGATAGCTCTAAACAAAATCATCCCAGATGAGCTCCATCTTATGCTCAGAGTGTCTGACATCCTGATTGGCAATCTGATCGAGGATGCATTACAGTGGGATGAAAAAGATCAATTTAGAAACAGAGGGAAAAACTTAGGAACCCACCTAAAGAAACTTGTAGAGACCATATGCAGTTGTGGAGTCTCCTTTTCTGTGTGGGAAAAGAACAATGCAGATGGGAGGGGTAGTGGGACCATGGACTGGACTAGTCTAATGGGAGACGACAGAAAGAAACTACTCAATGAGCTCCCCCAAAAGCTTGGTGAAGCTATCCAGACACTGCTCAGGCAGTGGCAGATTTGTGGAAGGTGTGTATTTTTTGTTAATTTGTTATTGCCAAGAAACAATGTCATTTACTTATTTATTTTTTGTTTTGTTTTGTAGAAATTTGCTGACATGTACTTTGGCTTCATTTCATCTCTCAAACCTTACAATATTGATCAATACCGTGCTCGGGTAAATATTGTTAAATGCTGCTTACATTTATATATTACAAATGCCAGAGAAAATGATCAAATCCCATCTATACACTCAGTATTTTTTTCTTCTTTTGTACAAAATTCAGATTAAACAGTGGATAGATGATTTTACATCATTAGGACATAAAAGGGTTGGATACAAAACTGAGCGTGTTACTTGCTATATGCACATGGCGGCCTATCACATCCCTAATATGGTTAAGATGCACGACAACCTGAAGCAATTTAGTGGACAAGGTAATTTAATAATTGATATTAATACACTACATCAATCTTTTGTCAGGTATCAAACAAAACAAAATTATATTATATAGTTACATTGAATATATAACTTGATAAAATGTAATTTGCTGTACAATGCATTCATTTTGCTTTAAGGTGTGGAAAAAAACAATGATGATGCACGCAAAATAATACAAAGGAAGACAAATCACACTGACGATCCTGCAGAGATTCTCCGTGCCGAGTACCGTATGAGGGTTCTGAAACACAGGGAGCGAAAGCCAAACCCCTATACAAAAAGAAATTTGCAGTTCTGGGAAACTACCATCAGAATAAATCGAAAATCTAAGAAATATGAAAGCCATGACAAACCTGTTGAGGAAGATCCCCCTTTAGCAGAAATCCAAAATCTAATCCAGGATAACTGTTGTCCAAAAAGAAAAAGAAAGAGAGCTACCATAAAGAGAAACAAAAACAAAAAATCCAAATAGAAATAGCAAAAAAAGTTAGTGACTGTAGTATAATACAGAAATCAGTGCCAAAAGTCACAAATTAGAGATTCAAGTATAAATTAAATTTTCAGTAGAGTGTATAATACTATTTCCATACATTGGATACGAAAAAAAACACATACAGATATAAACATACATAAATTAGAAAAGTGTCTTAATTACTATTATCAACCAAGTGCTGTTTTTGACTATATAATGGAAGTGTAAATGGCTTTGTGTATGTACATTAGTTATATTCATGCATTTATGTTATTCTGTGATTGATAAAATAAACAACTGTTGATCAACCATTTTTTTATCATATATATAAAGATGCTTGTTGCCTATGAAAGCCTATTTTATACAACAGTTTTATAATAGTTATAGTTTTATAAAGATTATCATTATGGACTGACAGCTGAGTTGTACAAATTCAAAGATGGGTTATTTTCAAACTTTAACTCGAAACAAAACCATAAAGGTATTTTTTTATTGGTTATTACTAACCACTGATTATATAGAAATAAGCTACATACACAATTTGTAAACCCACAGTCATGTCAATAATAATAGTCTACAACATTCTCCTTTGCAAAGTTTGATTGAGGATATTAGATTAATTATCAGACTTAATCATCACTATCACATAATGCTACCTTTACAAAGGAGAATGTTGCCCTTTCTAAATACAACCTAGAGCAAGGTATATATTTGCCCCCTTTTAGGTAATACTTCTTTGGTGACCAGGATATAAAGGCTCTAATTTTCATAGGGTAGAAAACCTTTATACCCTGGCCATGAGAGTCACAGCAGTGATCCCACATGGGGGGAAAATATTTTTTATGAAAATGTCTTTTGTAAAGATATAGCCACCCCTTTTCTTTGTTTCCCTTGTTTTCAAATAGCCACCTAAATACATCACCACGAAAAGTAACAGTAACTGGCAGTCTGGATTTGGATAACAGGTGCCCCTCTACTGCCGCCCTCAATGTTGCCACCTCGTTGTATATAGTCATTTGTTCTAGAGATGGATTAAAGAACAACCTAAAATGTTTAAATAGTAAACAAAAGTCAACCTTCTTATTAGTATATACAAAACGGTGATTATAGATTAGAATTTATAGAAATCGTACAAACAAATAATGACAATTTAAAAGAGTTATATCTATTTGAGTTATAAAGTTAAGCGCTAAATTAATTGTTGTAATATTTTAAAAGTAAGCTGGTCTTATATATAAGTTAGTTAAATACTAATTACATCAAATAATTTACCGTAGACATTCCGGAGTTATTTCGCTTTCGTCCTGCCAGCTAGCTTCATAAGGAGAGAAACCTTTCCACTGAACAAGAAACTCGGTTTTCTAAAAACAATATAGCACATCTCATTGAAAAATGGAGTTGGACGAACTTTATACAATATGTAAACTCATCAAAGTTACAACGTAAACTTACTCCTTTAGTAGATCTCCGCGATATCAATCACTCCACTTCCCATAAGCGGCCTGTTCCCTTAATTCTCCTAACTTTCTTACAAATCGGTAAGATATCCTCCGACGTAGTGTTGTGTAATGACGAATAAAACCCTTTTTCTCTTCTTTCTCGCTTAACAGACGCCATTTTGTTTTTGTGAATACTAATTAACCTCTCAAGCTCTCGACCAATGAAAAGGGCGAGTGCGGATTGACAGCAAATTAGCCATGGTTGAGTGCAAAACAGAAGCTCCGCCCATAATGGTTCGTTTTTTCTGGCGATGTTGTTTTATCCATCTGCTTAGTGTATATTTACTAACTTTCTTAAACGGTTTTTGAAGACTAATAAACAACTGTTTTTCAGAATCTCTTAATTTCTGTGTCCTTTGCTACTGAGAGTAGTAACAACACACAGTGATTTATCCTCAAAAGCTGTGAGTTTTACCAATGGGTTTCTCACTCCTGGCCTACTTTGCTTCAAATGTTCAACTATTTGGAACGTATAGCAGTTATTGGAAAATGACATATGATCAATGTTCAACAAGAGGACTGTCTGGCCTCTCTGTCCTGAGACTAACAATATTAACATAACAAGCTTTAACGTAAGCTGTTTTAGTGACAACTTGTCCACTGGTGATAGTGATTGAAGGTATGCAAGAACCGAGGAGACATCCCAGATTTCTGTATATTTAGGTTTTAATTTGGAGGCTTGTTCTCGAAAATCCCCTTATTAATCTGCATAGTAATGGATGTCTTCCTATATATGTCCCATCCACAAGTGTAATGTAAGTGGATATAGCACTTCAGGCAGTATTTATGGCACTTGTTGATATAAGTCTGTAAGGAAATCAAGCACACAAGCTACAGTTGGTTGGGTGTGATCAATTTCCCTCTGATTGCAAAAGTTAGTCCATTTTGTGATGTAGGTGCTGTACTACTTTGCTGTTCCCTTCCTCCAGGAGTCCATGATGAGTCGTCCAGCTGCCTCTGAAACCCCCTTATTTTGGATGGAATGCCAGACCGGAGACATGCCAGCATAGTCAGCATCTTCCTTAGAGGATGTAGATTTCCCAGAGAGTGAAGTAGTGTTAGTAGATCCGAGTGCTTTGGTAGAACAATAGGCATTGCAATCAGCATCTTCAGCAGTTGTGGCCACCGGACTTGAGTGGGCCAATAAGGTACCAGTAGTATCCCCTTGGGTACTTTTTCTTCCGCTATTTTTTGTAGGCATCTGTGAATTTGACAGAAAGGTGGGAAAGCATAAAAATACATCGAATTCCAACTAATAGTAAAAGCATCTACAACACATGAGCCTGGGTCTGGTTTCCATGAAACAAATTTTGGGAGTTTTGTGTTTATTCTAGTAGCAAAAAGATCAATCTCTGGGGCCCCCCAGTGATTTGTTATCTGTGTAAAAACTCCCTCCTTAAGAGACCATTCAGTACGATCATTGAATATTCGTGATTCTTTATCAGCTTCTATGTTGTCTACACCAGCAATATGTGCTGCGGTAAGCCAGATATTGCTGTATATACAATACTCCCATATATCATATGCAATTTGCTTACATTTAGGGGATTTTGTACCCCCCCCCCCCCCCCAATAGCATTGATACAAGTGACTGCTGTTGAATTGTCACAAAGAATTTTAACATGTTTTTCTTTTAGCCTCTCAATAAAAGCTTTCAGAGAAAATATATAGCCT
The DNA here is from genome assembly GCA_011057435.1 of Actinia equina. Classification (NCBI taxonomy): domain Eukaryota; kingdom Metazoa; phylum Cnidaria; class Anthozoa; order Actiniaria; family Actiniidae; genus Actinia; species Actinia equina. The sequence goes on along the minus strand of WHPX01000492.1, from coordinate 32,646 downwards.
GCAATTCTGACTCATTAATATGTAGTTCACTTTCAGAACTAGTCCATAAGCCTTGGGTAGTGTACCCTTCAAGATAGGCACCTACCCCTTTTTTGAAGCATCATGCAGTTCTAATTTCAATGCTTGGGTTTCCATGAGACACCGGGTTAAATGCAATTATCAACATTTTCAACCCACCAGGTGAGTTCTGACTTTGCGCCATTTGACAGTGATGTCATTGCCCCAAAATTGCCTTTATTTTCTCTGAGTGCCAGGTTCTTTTCAATCTCTAGTTTCCTGTGATGGAGTTTACCAAACTGCACTCCCGGCAAACTAGAAACTAATATGCCAATCAGTTGAGCTATCTAAGTTATATTAACTGTATGTTTAAGCTGTATCATTTTACAGCTGACTTTTATGTTATCTTTCTTGTCATCGGTGAGTGTAATTGTCATTGACACAGACTCTAGTACAGTTGGGGTCTCATTAGCTCTCTTCGTCTATAGTTTAGCTCTTGGTTGGCATTTGCCAACATCAATACCCCATCCATGAGTGTACTCACAGTATTGTCTTTATTGATTTCTTGATTCATCCCCCATTAGCTTGTTCACTTTTGACACAATGATAATGATTCCTTTTACCAGACTTTTCTGGACTTTCTGAAATTTTAAATCAGTTGATCGAGTGTTTTCATCTAGGTTGTTCCAGACCCCTTGGTTTACCTTTGTCTCGGCCAAGGTAGTGCAATTCTCTGGGGTTTCGTGCTGTTTTTTCAGCTCAGTTATTTTTTCCTCGTTAGCTTTGTCCCTCATGATCTTATCAACGAGCGAGGCCAGTCCATCGTCAATGGCCGGACCCACATGCTCGCTGAGCTGTAGTCGGTTTTTGACAATTTATCAATGAGGGGATTCTTCTGCTCTGAGTCATTTGGTTTTTTCTTTTTTGGAGGTGGTTCACTGTCGATACGCGATCTATCGTCGTCCTTAGACTCTGTGTACGCGTGTTCGCCGTCACTCGACGACGAATAGTCACCGCCGTAGTTTTGCGATGCAATAGCATCGCCTAAATCAGCGAAACCTAGGTTCATTGAATCCCTTAGGCCTTCAAATGAACTTTTAAGGGCTTCTGCAATTATGCCGCCCAAAGCTTCTGCGTTTAAAGCCATTCCAGATCTGCCAGGTTCGCTTGAAGTGTCCTTTACTTGCCGACTTGTTGTAGTTGGCTTTTTCCCGCCTTTTTGTAAACTTGTCTTCCCTGTTCGTTTACGAGTATCATCATCCGTAGAGTCCTCCTTAGGAGACTTTTCCTTTCCCCTACTTTCTTTAAGAGGGGTTGTGGTTGGATTGTCACTCATTTTTCCGACTTTTTTGGCCTTTTTTTTTTTTTTTTCAAATGAGCGACGACCTAATCGACCAAGATGGCGTCAAGCTTCGCACTGAGTTGGCGCATGCGCTTGCATTCTCATGCGATCTCGAAGCATGATAACGAGGTAGAATTAACTCGTAGATCGTGGTTTTAGACCTGATAAAACATGATTTGCGAGTTTGTATTGAACGACTTCAAAAATTCATAAATAATTCAGGGTCCTTATTCAATTCGTGCCATCCTCTTGTACTCTTTTGGTCCATTATAAAAAATTCAAAATCTTGATATATCCATGTTGAACTATTATCAGATATACAGATCCATGCACGTGACGGATTTAAAGGACCCCGGCGATAGGTCTAAATGCTTATTAATTAATCATGAATTTTTAATTTTACTTATAAAATCAGCGTGAAAAGTCTGAAACCACAACTCTCACCACTCTACAGTTATGGTCTCAGCTTTGATATCGCATTCTCGTAGTATCTATTACCGTGTCTACTCTTCCCATGTTAGGGCCATAGCTTCTCTATTCATATCGTTCATTCAATTCATCCTGTGGCTTGTCACCATCCATAACCAACTTCTTGACCGAAAACTAAGCGAAAACAATCAGTGGAAAATACGTTTGCTTAGAGATTGCATTAGGTATGTCATTGATGAAAATTAGAAAAAGAAGAGGCTCTAACATTGATCCTTGTCAACCCCAGTTGTTGTAGGGATAAAACAGACTCAAATATTCATATATAAATACTTAGGACCCTCTCCTGGAGCTCCAGTCAGCTCTATTATACCCTGCCTGCATGACTTCTTCTTATTTCTTATTCCCACTGTGCTTGGGAATTGGTGTGCGGATTCCCGTGACAATAATATATAATGAGTTTAGGGAGTGCTAAAAAATTGGGGGGGGGGGGGGGGGGGGGGGAGGGGGAGGGGGGGTATATGAGAAATTGGAAGCGTCCAGCCATTTTCCCTGACATGCATGTTTGAGTCATTTGGGCGGATCCCAGAAATACTATTCCAATTTTTAAAAAAACTCATAGTCCCCCCACCCCATGAATTATGAACGCTCCCTTGTCACATTCATGATGATATGTATATAACACTGAAGAGCATGCTCTGATAGTTTTTTTGGAACTCTAACCGATTTTATCGATTAAAGCATACGGTTTGGAACAATAGAAATGACCTTTAATATAAATCGTCAGTAGAATAATAACACTAACAACTGCCCTTGCTTTGGCATGTTCGGTTATAAAATGAAAGCGCATTAGCTGGTAACAATGTGACTTCTATGCGGAATTACAGTAATGTTCTCATTGTTTTATAAAAGTTTTAGATTTTATCTGTTTTAAGGCCCCTGCAGTTTTCATTTCAGTTGTGGAACAAAGAGGTACAGGATAGGGGATGGCAAACTGGCTGGCTGAAATTTTGAGGCCCACACTGAATGGGACATGAATTGACTTGTTGTATCATTGTCGGGTTCTGGCAGATTCGATACTGGTAAAGTTTAAGATCCACGTCACCGGCGTGTAAGTATACGTCAAGGTTTGGCCGCTGTTCATCAACCACCTTCATAACTTTATCTCTTGAGATAATAACCTCCACAACCCATTCTAACTTCTTCCAAAATTTGGGGCTAGAAACCATCCGTGCAGCATTACCAAAGTTATTGCGCAAGATGGACTCAGGGTCGTAGGATGGGTCCATAGACGTGAAATACACTCCTATAATAAATTAAAAAGGATGACTTAATTCAATAACTGTCGGAAAATAATAAATAAAATCTAGTCAGTTAATGTTTCATCTATATATATTCATAATTTTCCTGTCTTCGGGTCTTAGATCCATCATCAGGGAATATGGTGTACAAATGGAAAAAAATGCATTTATTCCCTCACTCATTCATTTGTTCATATTTTTGTCCATTCATAATATTAATTTACTCGCTACCATTAATTTAATCTTTCATTTTAATTTTTTTTTTTTTTTTTCATTTTTTTTTTCAGATTATGCAGTGGTAAATAATATAAACTTATTGACTGAGTGGGAGGGCCGTACAGGAAAATATTTGGATCGAGGTGATGCCGTACAAATGACCGAGAGCCAAATATTTTCCCGTAAGGCCCGACCTACCTCAGTCAATAAGCATTTTATCATATGACCCTCACGAAAAGGAAAATAATAAAATTAAAAAAGAAGAAAATATGGTCGCAGGTTTCGAGCAGGGCCGTACGGATCCTTACGGCCCTGCTCGCGCCATTTTATTCCCAAAGGTTTATTTAAGAGCGAGCGCCCGGGCAGATGCGGATCATATGACCCGTATCTGCCCAGGGGCGCGCTCTTAGAAAAAACCTTCGGGAAAATGGCGTGAGCAGGGCTGTATGAATCTATATGGCCCTGCTCCAATCCTACGGCCATATTGACATAATTTGCAACTTTTAAAATATCTTTTTTATTTAGGGTCATGTGATAAAATGCTTAGGTTTTTCCCGCTCGCGCAGTTAGCCGTTAAGTTATTTTTTCTTTTTCCCTTTTTGTGGCTCTATTATCGCCCACTATGGTTACGCTGGCTTGGCATGTTATCAGTTTAGTCGCTTTTTATCGGTAACACCATCGATATAAGTTCCGAAACTGAGCTCGGAAAATAATAAATGTCTGTAGCTGAAACAATAACTGCTGGACTAGACTGAATAACACCCACATACAAAGAAACCTTAATTACATAAAATGTACGTTGTGGGCTTGTTCGTGATGCATGGAAAAAAGAATATTTCATTCCTGCAGTTTTTTTAAGTGAATTACTCTAAGCAAAACAATTCAGTAATTTGAAGCTATTTTCAACCAAACGCTCTAAGAGCATACACTGATTTGCCTGTCGCCGTGTGCATAGGCTTAAAGCTAGACAACTTGTGCAAAGGGTTACCAAAATATCCCGTAGTATATCGCATAATAGAACGCGCGTTTTTATGTAGCTCGTAATAAAGCTAAGGAGAAAACAGCATTGCGTTAAAGTTCCGCTCTGAAGTTAACGCGCTTTAAGTTACTCCTAAACTTGACCTAGACTTGTCTGATGAAATCCTCAAAGGTTAAATTCATTTCAGAAACTACTTACTCGGCAAAACTGACGAATGTTATATGTAAATTCGTTTAGAAATGCTGTTTTGGCAGTCTTAATTCAGGTCTTAAATAAACAGTATAGTATCTTGTGTTTCTAAATATATGGAGTTTTAAGCGATTCAAAAAGTATTTCAGTACTTCCTTGTCGTTTGGTGTAGTTCGACAAAGCGATACAGACCAGCTTCAGTACTAGTGATAGTTAAAAATGTAAACTGGAACTATATATAAATTAACACACGATCTCCATCGATCGTTTTCTAGCAAGAAATATCGAAGGAAAAAAAAAAAACTATGATCATTGGCTGCAGAATAATTGAATCTTTATTTGAGGGCTAAAGAAGATCGCGTTTAATCGGATTATGTCTTATTCTCTGTCGGACACATGGGAAAGATTTTGATATTATCGTTAAAGTTATAAAAAATCTATAAATAAATTTGAGAATCGCTAGTTACCTGAAATCGATGGAAAATAAAAAGAGAACGAGGCAATACTTTACCTTTTCCATGTCGCCGATATCGTAGTGGGGTTTTATCAGTGGATCCTTTAAGCTTTTGCTCCTCTTGAATAGCTTGTGCACAACCTTTATTAGTATAATGATAAAGATGAATATATTGTAGATAATACAAAATATCAATCACCCAAATAAGAATTATGATACAGATAACTATCCAAATAGACGGAAACATTTTCCAAGGATATTAGTCAGATGAAAGGTGGACAAAGTAAAATTAAACTATACTTTTCGCCAGTTCATGTTGGAGCATGAGTGACTATTTTGACCAATCAGTACTATCGTGCTAGAAACGGCTGTTACCATAGCATCCGTCAAAATAGACACGCATACTCCAGAGGAGGAGTGAACACTATCCCATAGTGCTTTGCGAAAGCAAGTATATCATCGATTTTTTTGGCACGTTGATCATTGTGTTCAAGCGACCGAAGCGTTTAGACCAAGATATTTCTTTCAAAATATTCTTCAGAATTGAAGACTCTTTCAAATTTCTGCTCCTTTGTGCTCAGAAAGAAGAGTTTTTAAAGCATATTTGCCTCTTATTGAGCATCAACTTTCTTCTGTAAGGCTTTTTGCCTGGGCTATTGTTTTAGTCTAACTTGAACATGGCGCTGCCCAAAGTAATGCTATAATTATAATGTCAAGCTAAACAAAGATTTATTTCAAGAGAATTCTAGAACCAAGCATCACATAGAATTAGAGAATTGTGTTTTTTATTTAGCTAAATTATAGGCCATTCAAATAATAAACTTTCAGCTTTGCTGTGTGTTTCAAACAGCCTAACATTTTCCGCAAAGCCTGACTGAGGCGGTCAGAGAAATTTGATTCAAGTTGCCGTTTGTTCGACTTGGGTTATTCTGAAGAACAAAATGAAAGTATATGTTAGATACAGAGGCTAAAACAACCACATGACCAGTGATATTGATTTTTTACTTCAAATTGGAATAGTTTCGATGGCGAGCGATCTGTTGTTGTCAAAATGAAGCAAACGGTTCGTGACAACTATCATCAGTCGGTAAACGTGAAAAATAGTCAAATATAATGCAACATTTCTTGTTAAAAACGTGGGTCAATCTGGGTCAAACTAAGTTCACTTTAAAGCTACAATGACATAAAAGCAGGAAACACATAACATATGAAGTTATACATAGAGAAACATACACCAAACTATCAAAAGTAAAAAATCTCCCGAATGACAATAACAATGAAGAAAATGTAAAATTATTATGGCGCGCGGAATGGTTCAAAATTTATGGCGCGCGGAATGGTTCAAAATTATCATTTTGATGTAATTGAATATTTGTTTGTCCATTGCGTTACTTCGTTTGAATGTGTAAACTTATCAGTGCATTGCAGTACACAAGCACGTTCCATATGGTTTTTTTGTCAATCAATTCTAATAAAAATAGTCAATTGCGAATATTCGGTCGATTTACAATTAATAGCTCTGTCAATCACCAAAACTCGGCCAATCACAAAAACTCGGTCAATTACCAAAACTCGGTCAATTACAAAACTCGGTCAATTCAGCAAAAACTCGGTTAATTCAACAAAACTCGGTCAATTACAAAAACTCGGTCAATTCAGCAAAAAACTCTGTCGATTCAGCAAAAAAAACTCTGTCGATTCAGCAAAAAAACTCGGTCAATTACAAAAAATCGGTCAATTACAAAAACTCGGTCAATTACAAAAACTCGGTCAATTTAGCAAAAAACTCTGTCGATTCAGCAAAAAAACTCGGTCAATTCAGCAAAACTCGGTCAATTACAAAAACTCGGTCAATTACAAAAACTCGGTCAATTACAAAAACTCGGTCAATTACAAAAACTCGGTCATTACAAAACTCGGTCAATTACAAAAACTCGGTCAATTACAAAAACTCGGTCAACTCAGCAAAAAAACTCTGTCGATTCAGCAAAACTCGGTCAATTACAAAAACTCGGTCAATTACAAAAACTCGGTCAATTCAGCAAAAAACTGTCGATTCAGCAAAAACTCTGTCGATTCAGCAAAAAACTCGGTCAATTACGTAAAAATAAGCATGTGTCATATGTCTTTTGTCAATCATCACGCGTAAAACTCTGTCGATTCAGCAAAAAAACTTTGTCGATTCAGCAAAACGTTTTCGATTACGTAAAACAAGTAGCACAAGATATGTCTTTTTTTCGTCAATCATCACGCGTAACATCCAAAGCTCCTCTCAGTTAGTAGCACTGTTAGTCCCTAATTACACGGCCGGCCAAGTAAAAGTAAGAGTTTGTTCGCCGAGAACGGAGGCATTTAGCTATATACCGACAGGGGATATATGTATCAAGCATATATATATATACACATATATATATGTATCAAATTCGCTGTGGCATATCGACGCAATTTTAAAATTGAAGCATTGGGGATTTGCGATTCACTGCTGCGTTGACGGGTTTTCCCGTCTCATACCTTATGTGTTCTGTGCTGATAACATGTGCTCAAATACTGTGCTGGATGCTTTTGTTAAAGCCACGGAAACATATGGTGTCCCTTCCCGCGTTCGCGCTGATCATGGTACTGAAAACGTAGCGGTAGAGCGATTTATGAATAATGTGAGGGGGGAAGGTAGAGGTTCGCACATCAAGGGAAAATCAGTTCATAACCAAAGAGTTGAAATGCATAGAGAAGTTACACGCTGTGATTCGTCAACTTATATCGATATCTTTAATTTTCTGGAAGAGAACAGTCTTCTTGATCGTGATATGCCACAGCGAATTTGATACATATATATATGCTTGATACATATATCTCCGGTCTATATATAGCTAAATGCCTCCGTTCTCGGCGAACTAAACTCTTACTTTTACTTGGCCGGCCGTGTATTTAGTGACTAACAGTGCTACTAACTGAGAGGAGCTTTGGATGTTACGCGTGATGATTGACGAAAAAAAAGACATATGTTGTGCTTACCTGTGTTACGTAATCGAAAACGTTTTGCATTGACAAAGTTTTTTTGCTGAATCGACAGAGTTTTACGCGTGATGATTGACAAAAGACATATGACACGTGCTTATTATTACGTAATTGATCGAGTTTTTTTGCTGAATCGACAGAGTTTTTTGCTGAATTGACCGAGTTTTTGTAATTGACCGAGTTTTGGTGATTGACCAAGTTTTTTATAATTGACCGAGTTTTGGTGATAGACCGAGTTTTTATAATTGACCGAGTTTTGGTGATTGACCGAGTTTTTGTAATTGACCGAGTTTTGGTGATTGACCGAGTTTTTATAATTGACCGAGTTTTTGGTGATTGACCGAGTTTTTATAATTGACTGAGTTTTGGTGATTGACCGAGTTTTTGTAATTGACCGAGTTTTGGTGATTGACCGAGTTTTTATAATTGACCGAGTTTTGGTGATTGACCGAGTTTTTGTAATTGACCGAGTTTTGGTGATTGACCGAGTTTTTATAATTGACCGAGTTTTGGTGATTGACAGAGCTATTGTGAAACGACCGAATTTTCGCAATTGACTATTTTTATTGACAAAAAACATATGGAACGTGCTTGTGTACTGCAATGCACTGATAAGTTTACACATTCAAATATTACAAATATTCAATTACATCAAAATGACAATTTTGAACAATTCCGCGCGCCATAAATTATACACCTTAAACTCACCTATTCAAGTCCAAAATTACACAAATGATAAATTATTGTCTCTATAACTTACCTAGTAATGTTGCGTTTCAGCCAAGGCAGCAACTTGCCGCCATATTGAAAATATGCAATCGCAAAGCACTATGGGATAGTGTTCACTCCTCCTCTGCGTATACTCCAGCATCTGAAGTAATTAATGCAAGAAGCTGCTTCGTTATTGGAGAAATCTATTCAACGCTCAGAAACAAAAGACTGGGACTAACTAGAAAACTTTTCTGTTAATTTTGCCCCTAGGCTCTGTTATTACATAAGAATTTTTTACAACTATATTTCCTATAATATATCTTTATTAATTACTATTGTATAAAAAATATAACTCTAAGAGCAATAAAAGACAATCAAAATCAAATTTAAGAAAGCAACGGCTGACTAAAATTCCCGAAGGCTCATGAGGTTTAAAAATTGTAAAAAATAGAAAGATTACAAAATCCTTTCGAAATATATCTTTGATGCGTTTTTGTAAAATGCTTATTCACTCAGTGAATGACCTGTATTTAAACCTCATGATGATAGTTTGATTTTCATTTCATTTCAGTAAGTAATAAATAAACATTGTCCACTGAGCTGTAATGTGTCATTCCCTAGAATATGACAAAGAATCTTAGCTAAACAGAATTTTTTTGAAATGTATAAAAAAGAAATGGACTGATGTCCATTCATATCCATTCCACACAGGAAGATAATAATTATTTCCACTGATAGAGTGATCCAATGAAGTATATAATAATAATAATAATAATAATTAACCTTGTTTATAGAGGATGACACTTGACAGTAATTCAACTGATAAACTCGTGGTCCTCTTTTAACGTCTCTAGTTAATTAGGGACGGGACCGCCATTAACGTGATCATCCGAGCCACATGAAGGTAGTAGATATGAAGTACCAATTCTGCATCACTCGAGTGAGGTACCATTGAGGTACCACATTCCAGAGGTGACGTTATAGCTATTCTAAGTGAGGTACGTTCCAGTGAGGTAGGGGGAGGGGTGGTTAGTTATCTACATCACTCAAGTGAGGTACCATTGAGGTACCACATTCCAGAGGTGACGTTATAGCTATTCTAAGTGAGGTACGTTCCAGTGAGGTAGGGGGAGGGGTGGTCAGTTATATTTATTCTTAGTTGACTGGATTGCACCACATCCTAGAGTTTACGTCAAAGTTTAATTCTAATAAAAGTTTTTGTAATTATTCATAAAAACTACTTTTTCTATCTCAAAGTCTTAAAGGATTAGTTTAGGCTTTTGTTTCACCCTAATTGAGTTCTACGAAGTTGACTCATCAAAAAACAAACAATTAAATGACTTGCCCAAGGAACAACAACAAACATGTTTTCTAAAAAATATATATATATAGTTTATTCATAAAACGCTCCATGCATGTGAATACAAGAAAAGTTTAGTTCTTTTCATTATTAACCAAGTATGATATTTTGATTGTCAGTATATATTTGTTCAATAGAAACACCCGTCACAATAGAGGACTGTGTTCTGCATAATTGCCGAGTTAATCACATGAATCAACTACTAGATATCAAGACCACGTTTGTAAACAATAGAAGACTCAACAAACACAGTATTTTGATTGATTTTGATAGTTCAGTCACTACAGCTAAACTCCGAACTAAACATTTTGCCAGTCGGGTATCGACTTGGCTATCGCTCTCAATCGTTCTGATCGTCTCGGCGGTTTTAAGATTTTACCAAGATATATATCTGAATCTTGATAGCTAATCCATTTCACAGATTTTTCTTTACTTGAAGGAGGAGTTGGTAGGAAATCAGGTGGAGGTGGTAGGGATTGTGTTTTGGGAGTGCTAAACGAGGCAATGGAAGAGGGTTGATCAAGACTAGTTGTGGTTCTTAATGGAGTAGAAGGAACCTCTGCTGAAGCTGAAGCTCTCGCTCTACTGAGTTCCAGAGCAGGAGTTCTAATTTTTGAAGTAAGCCGCTCTAGGAATGAAGGCGTTTTAGTTTTGGGTGTGATGTAGCCGCTATCAGTGAGACTTGTTGAAGTAAGGTCTTTGAACAGCTGCTTCGTACTTTTGAACAAACTGTTCTGTTTTTCCTGGGTACATTTGTTTTCCCAATGTCATCATTTGTAGTTTATCTCTTGGATTCTTAAAAAGAACAAGGTAAGCCGCATTCAGACTCAAAGTGCGCATGATTTTTCCTTGAAAGTATAGATTCTGCATCAGGAAAATAACACTGAGGTTGCGATGATGAGATCCTTTGGTAAATAAATTCATGATTCGTTTGTCGTTGGACGTCTCTGTCATTTGATCATCAATCACAATCACATTATTGATTTTGGGGTCGAAATAGCTATCCTCGTCAATATCGTGGGGTATGCCTTTGACGAACTCGATCCCGGGAATGGTTTTCATTATGTTGTCGTAAGCAGGTTGCCATTGTGCGTAACTCCATGTGACACGCTGTGGGTGATGGATTTATGACTTTTGCTGCATGTTCAAGCAAATTCTGAACCCAAACAGTTTTTCCAGATCCAGTCATTCCAGCTACCAGAGCAGTGAACGGATGGAGTAACTAAAACCTGTCAAATTTCGTGTGGTCTTCAACATTTTGAGGCAATGGGTACGGAGTGAATCGATGACTGCGTTTTCGCATTTGTTCTTGACCGATCCAATACTTTCGCTGCGAATTGTCCAACTTATGAGTTCGACTTAAATGAGTGTATAAATTCTTTTGCTGCTTTTCGCAAATAGGACAGGACCGTGTCATCGTGCGTCTTTCGAAGAATGAGGGCAATTCCTATAGGGAGCGATATTTATACAAATTCAGGGATTCTAGTCTGCATAGATTCTAGTGTAGATTAAATCTAGTAGTAGAATCTAGTGTAGAATTAAGAACTAGGTCGATCCTAGTAGTACGAATCTCAGTGTAGAATCTAGTCGATATCTAGTCGTAGAATCTAGTCATAGAATCTCGTAGTAGCCTCTTAGTAAGACTCTAGTATTAGCTATAGTAGTACGAATCTTTAGTCGAATCTATTAGTGTAGAATCTAGTAGTAGAATCTATGTAGTAGATTATAGTGTAGAATCTAGGTGTAGAATCTAGTAGTAAATCTAGGTAGAATATAGTGTAGAATCTAGTAGTAGAATCTAGTAGTAGCATCTAGTAGTAGAATCTAGAGAATCTAGTGGAGAATCTAGTGTAGAATCTGTCTTTAGTAGAATCTAGTGTAGTATCTAAAGTAGAATCTAGTAGACATAGAATCTAGTGTAGAATCTAGTAGTTAGAATCTATGTGTAGAATCTAGTGTAGAATCTAGTGATAGAAATCTAGTGTAGAATTAATCTAGTGTAGAAGTAGTAGAATCTAGGGAGAATCTTAGTAGTTAGAATCTAGTAGTTGTAGAATCTAGTAAGTAGTAGAAGCTAGTAGTAGACTTAGAATTTAGTAGAATTTAGTAGTAGAATTAGTAGTAGAATCCTAGTAGAATCTAGTGTTAGAATCTAGTAGTAGTGTTGATGGGCTAGGAATATAGTAGAATCTAGTAGTAGTGTCGGACCTAGTGGTGAAGAATCTAGTAGTAGAATCTAGGTAGTAGTACTAGACACCTCTAGGGTAGAATAGTGTCAACTAGTTGGAATCTAGTAGTAGAATCTAGTGTAGAATCTAGTGTAGAATGTAGTAGTCGTAGTGGAATCTAGTAGAATCTAGTGTAGAATCTAGTAGAATATAGTAGTAGAAATCTAGTAGTAGAATCTAGTGAGTAGAATCTAGTGTAGAATCTAGTAGTAGAATCTAGTAGAATCTAGTGTAGAATCGATAGAATCTAGGTAGATCTAGTAGAATCTAGTAGTAGAATATAGTAGTAGAAATCTAGTAGTCGAATCTAGTAGTAGAATCTAGTGTAGAATCTAGTATGTAGGATCAGTAGTAGAATCTAGGAGAATATAGTAGAATCTAGTAGTAGAATCTAGAACAGTGTAGAATATCTAGTAGTAGAATCAGGTAGTAGAATCTAGTAGTAGAATCTTAGTAGAATCTAGTAGTAGAATTTTTCAGTAGTAGAATCTAGTGTAGAACTAGGTAGAAGTTCGTAGTAGAAATCTAGTAGAATCTAGTAGTTGAATCAGTAGTAGTCGAGTGTAGAATCTAGTTGGAGAATCTAGTAGTACAATCTAGGGTAGATCTAGTAGAATCTAGTGTAGAATCTAGTAGTAGAATAGTAGAATTATAGAATTAGTAGAATCTATTAGAAGTGTAGTATAATTAGTGTAGAATCTAGAATAGAGTAGTAGAATTAGTGTGAATCTAGTTAGTAGAATTAGTGTAGAATTCTAGTAGAATCTAGTAGTACAATCTAGTGTAGAATCTAGTGTAGAATCTAGTAAGTAGAATAGTGTAGAATCTAATTTCTAGTAGCATCTAGTAGTAGAAGCTAGTGAAATCTAGTGTAGATCTAGTACTGAATCTAAGAAGCATCTAGTAGTAGAATCTAGTAGTAGAATCTAGTAGTATAATCTGTAGTAGATCTAGAATCTAGTGTGAATCTTAGTGTAGTTGAATCTAGGTAAGATAGAATTAGAATCTCTCTGTGTAGAATCGAGTAGTGAAATAGAATATATAGTAGTAGAATCTAGTAAGCTAGGTAGAATCTAGTAGTAGAATCTAGGTAGAATCTGTAGTAGAATTAGTGTAGATCTAGTGTAGAATCTAGTAGTAGAATCAGTAGAATCGAGTAGTAGTCTCTGTTCATTAGTTAGAATCTCAGTGTAGAATCTAGGTAGAATCTAGTGTAGAATCTAGTAGTAGTAGAATCTAGTTGTTAGTAGTCTAGTGTGAATTATGTGAATCTAGTTCTAGTAAGAATCTAGTAGTAGATCTAGGTAGAGTGTAGATAGTTCAGATCTAGTAGTAGTGTAGAATCTAGTAGTAATCTAGTAGTAGAATCTAGGTAGAATAGTAGTAGAATCTAGTGTAGAAGTCTAGTAGTAGAATTAGTAGTAGAATCTAGTAGTAGAATCTAGGTAGAATTCTAGTAGTAGATCAGAATCTAGTAGTAGAATTAGTGTAGAATATGTAGTAGAATCTAGAGTAGAATCTAGTGTAGAACTAGGTAGCATTAGTGTAGAATCTAGTAGTAGAATCTAGTGTAAGAAATCTAGTGAGCATCTAGTAGTAGAATCTAGTAGTTAGATCTAGTGTTCGGGAATCTAGTAGACTCTAGTGTAGAATCTAGTTGTAGAATATAGTAGTAGAATCTAGAGGAGAATTAGTAGTAGCATCAGTGTTAGAACTAGGTAGAATTAAGTAGTAGAATCTAGAGTCGAATCTAGTTTGTAGATATCTAGTGTAGAATCTAGTAGTAGATCTTAGTAGTAGAATCTAGGTAGGAACTCTAGAGTACGGAATCTAGTAGTTAGAATTCTAGTGTAGAATCTAGTGTAGAATCTAGAGTAGAATATAGTAGTAGAACTAGTGAGAATCTAGTAGTTCGAAATATAGTAGTAGAAATCTAGGTAGTAGAATCTATGTAGCATTCTAGTGTAGAAATTAGTAGTAGAATCTAGTGGTAGAATTAGTAGTAGAATATAGGTAGAATCTAGTAGTAGAAGCTAGTGTAGAATCTAGTAGTAGATCTAGTAGTTAGAAGCTAGTTAGTAGAATCAGTGTAGAATCTAGTGGTAGAATCTGTGTAGAATCTAGTAGTAGATCTAGTGTAGAATTCTAGTAGTAGAAATCTAGTAGTACAATCTAGTGTAGAATCTAGTGTAGAATCTTAGTAGTAGAATCTAGTAGTGGAACTAGTGGTTAGAATCTAAGTGTAGAATATAGTAGTAAAATTTAGTAGTAGAATCTAGTAGTATAGAATTAGTGAGATACTAGTAGTAGAATCTAGTAGTAGAAATAGTGTAGAATCTGTGTAGAATCTAGTAGTGAATCTAGTGTAGAATCTGTGTAGATCTAGTTGTAGAACTAGAGTAGACTAGTAGTAGAAATATAGTGTAGATCTAGTGTAGAATCTACGTGTAGAATCTAGTAGTAGAACTAGTAGTAGAATCTAGTGTAGATCTAGTAGTGAAGATAGTAGAAATCTATGAGAATCTAGTGTAGAATTAGTAGTAAACTAGTGTAGAATTCTAGTAGTAGAATCTAGTATTAGAATCTAGGTAGCATCTAGTCTAGAATCTAGTAGTAGAATCTAGTAGAGAACTTCTAGTAGAGATAGTGGTAGAATCTAGTAGTAGAAATCTAGTGTTAGAATCTAGTAGTAGGAATCTTAGTCGTAGAATTAGTGTGAATCTAAGTGTAGAATCTAGTAGTAGAAAAGTGTAGAATCTAGTAGTAGAATCTAGTAGGTAGAATCTAGTAGTAGAATCTAGTTAGTAGAATCTAGTAGTAGAATTCTAGGTGTAGAATCTAGTGTAGAATCTAGTAGTAGAATCTAGTAGTAGAATCTCGTAGTTAGAATTAGTGTAGAATCGAGTAGTAGAATCTAGTGTGCCATCTAGTGAGTAGAATCTAGGTAGAATTCGTGAGAATCTAGTAGTAGAATCTAGTAGTAAATATTTAGTAGTGAGAATCTAGTGTATTACTCTAGTCGGAGAATTAGTGTAGAATCTAGTAGTGTAGAATCCGTAGGAGAATCTAGTAGTAGAATCGGGGTGTAGAATAGAGTAGAACTTGTGTAGAAATCTAGTAGTAGAATCTAGTGTAGAACCTAAGTAGTCAGAATTAGTAGTACAATCTAGTGTAGAATTAGAGTTAGATAATTAGTAGTTAGAATTCGTAGTAGGAAATCGAGTGTAGAATCTAGTGTAGAATCTAGTCAGTAGAATAGTAGTTACTTTCCGTAGTAAATCTAGGTCGAATCTAGTGTGGAATAGTGTAGAATCTAGTGTAGAATTCTAGGAGTAGAATGTAGAATCTCATGTAGTAGAATCCTGGTGTTAGATCTAGTAGTAGATCTAGTTTTTGTAGATCTAGTGTAGAATCTAGTGTAGAATCTAGAGTAGAATCTGGGTAGGAAATTCTCCAAGTAGTAGAATCTAGTAGATATCCTAGTGCTAGAACCCAGTAGACGAGTTCTAGACACTTTAGGAGACTTCTAGAGTCTAGTAGTAGAATTAGTAGTAGAATCTAGTGAATCTAGTAGTAGATCTAGTAGTCGAAAGTCAGAATCTAGAGTAGAAAGTCTAGTAGTAGTAGTAGTAGAATCTAGTAGTAGAATCTAGTAGTAGAAATTAGTAGTAGAACTAGTAGTAGAATTAGTAGTGTCGAAGCTAGTGTAGAATCTAGTGTAGAATCTAGGTAGTCATCCTATTTGTAGAATCTAGTGTAGAATCTAGTAGTACAAGCCTGTTTGGAGAATGGGTAGTAGGAATCTAGTGTAGAATCTGAGTAGAATCTAGTAGTAGTAGAAATCTAGTAGTACAATCTGTGAGAATCTAGGTAGAATCTACTTAGTGTAGATCTAGGGTAGTAGAAGTATGTGTAGAATCCTACGTAGTAGAAACTAGTCTAGGGTGAGAATATAGTAGTTAGAAGTAGAACTTCTAGTGTAGATCTAGTAGTCGAATTTATGTAGTAGAATCTAGTATGTAGAATCTAGAATTTAGTAGAACTGCTCATAGTAGAATCTGATCTAGGGCAGCAGACTAGAACTAGTTAGTAGTGGAGAATTAGTAGTAGAAGTGTTTAGAATCTAGTAGTAGACTATAGTAGCATCTATGAAATGAGTAGTAGAATTGTAGAGAACCTAGTAGTGTCGAACAAATGGAGAATTTAGATTAGTAGGAATCTAGTAGTAGCATCTATCTGTTAAGTAGAGTGTACATAGATATCTAGTAGTAGATCTAGTAGGGGGGTGTCTGTAGAGAGTCTAGGAGTGGGATCTAGTGTAGAATATAGTTAGCGAAGTAGTCTAGTGTTAGAAGTTAGTTAGTAGAATCTAGTAGAAAACTTCTAGTAGGAATCTAGTATCTAGTTATGAACTAGTAGTAGAAGCTTAGTAGATCTGTAGTAGAATCTAGTAGTAGAAATCTATGTATAGAATTTAGTAGTAGAATCTAGTAGAATAGAATCTAGGTAGAGCTGAGTTCTAGGGTAGAAATCTAGTGTAGAACTAGTAGTGAATCTAGTAGTAGAACTTCTAGTAGTATAATCTAGTGTAGAACCTAGTGTAGAATTGTAGTAGAATTTAGTTAGAACTAGACAGAATTTAGTGTAGAATCTAGTGTAGAATCTAGTATAGACTTCTAGTAGTCAAGCTAGTAGTACAATCTAGTGTAGAATATTAGAATCTAGTGTTAGAAGCTAGTGGTAGAATCTAGAATATAGGAAGTAGAATCTTAGTAGTAGAATCTAGTAGTGAATCTAGTAGTAGAATATAGTAGTAGAGATCTAGTAGTAGAGAACTCGTCTAGTAGTTAGAAGGTTACTAGAATCTAGTGTTAGTAGTGTGTATAGTAGTAGAATCTAGTGTAGAATTAGTGTAGAAGTCTAGTAGTAGAATCTAGTAGTAGACTCTAGTAGTAGAATCTAGTCAGTAGAATTCTAGTAGTAGAACTAGTAGTAGAAGTGTTCTAGTAGAATCTAGTGTGAATCTTTAGTGTAGAATAGTAGCGTCCAGTAGTAGAATACTAGCTCTAGTGTCGAATCTAGGATCTAGTAGTAAATCTACTTTAGGGTCTAGGAATTCGTAGTTAGAATTATAGTGTAGAATCTCGTGTAGACGCTATGTAGAATACCTAGTAGTAGAAAATAGTAGTATGAACTTTGTGAGAATCTAGATCAGTAGAATTCTAGGTGCAGAGAATCTAGTAGTAGAATCTAGTAGTTAGAAATCTTTATAGAATCTAGTAGTCGGACTAGTAGTAGTAGAATCTAGTGTAGAATTAGTCACGAATTATGAATCTAGATCTAGAACAATCTAGTAGTAGAGAGGTAGTAAATAATCTAGATTTAGTAGTAGAATCTTAGTAGTAGAATATAGTAGTAGAATCTTAGTAGAATTAGTAGAATCTAGTAGTAGAATCTTAGAATAGAATCTAGTAGAATCTAGTGAGTTAGAATATAGTTGTTAAAAGATTTCAGTAGTAGTAGTAGAATCTAGTGTAGAAAGTAGTAGAATTAGTAGTAGAATCTAGTCGTAGAATCTAGTGTAGTAGTAGAATTCTAGAGTAGAATCTACGTAGTAGAATCTAGTAGTACGGGGGGATAGAATTAGTCGAGAAATCTAGTAGTAGAATTCTAGTAGTAGAATTAGTGTAGATCTAGTAGTAGAATGCGAATAGTGTAGAATCTAGTAGTAGAATCTAGTAGAGAATTTAGTAGAATCTAGTAGTAGCTCGAACTAGTAGTGAATAGTAGTAGTAGAATCTAAGTAGTAGAATTTAGAATCTAGTAAGTCAGTCTGTAGAATCTAGTAGTAGAATCTAGGAAGGTTAGAATCTAGGGTAGAATCTAGTATGTAGAATCTAGTAGTTAGAATCTACTCTAGTAGTAGAATAGTAGTGACGAATCTAGTGTAGAATCTAGACTCTTAGTAGTAGAATCTAGTGTAGTAGAGTAGAATCTAGTGTAGAATCTAGTGTAGAATTCTTAGTAGTAGAATCTAGTGTGAGAATAGTAGTAGAATCTAGAATCTAGTATTTAGTGTAGAATGGCTTCGTCGTCAACATATAGTAGGAGAATCTAGTAGTAGAATATAGTCAGTAGAATCTAGTAGTAGAATCTAGTAGTAGAACTTCGAGTAGTAGAATCTAGTAGGGGTAGAATCTAGTAGTAGAATCTATAGTAGTAGAATCTAGTGTAGAATCTAGTGTTAGATTAGTGTAGAATCTAGTAGTAGAATCTAGTAGTAGTAGAATACGTAGTAGAATCTCGTGTAGAATCTAGTAGTAGAAGCGTAGTAGAATCTAGTAGTAGAATTCTAGTAGTAGAATCTAGTGTAGAATCTAGTGTAGAATCTAGTAGTAGAATCTAGTAGTAGAATCTAGTGTAGAATCTAGTAGTAGAATCTAGTAGTAGAATCTAGTAGTAGAATCTAGTAGTAGAATCTAGTTGTAGAATCTAGTAGTAGAATCTAGTAGTAGAATCTAGTAGTAGAATCTAGTCGTAGTAGTAGAATCTAGTGTAGACTTAGTAGTCGAATTAGTAGTAGACTCTAGTAGTAGAATCTAGTAGTAGAATCTAGTAGTAGAATCTAGTAGTAGATCTAGTAGTAGAATCTAGTAGTAGATAGAATATAGTGTAGAATCTAGTAGTTAGAATCTAGTAGTGAATCTAGTAGTAGCATCTAGTAGTTAGAATCTAGTAGTAGAATCTAGGAGTAGAATCTAGTGTAGAATCTAGTAGTAGGAATCTAGTGTAGAATCTAGTAGTAGAATCTAGTAGTAGAATCTAGTGTAGAATCGTAGTAGAATCTAGTAGTAGAATCTAGTGTAGAATCTAGTAGTAGAATCTAGTAGTAGAATCT
Source organism: Actinia equina (assembly GCA_011057435.1). Taxonomy (NCBI): domain Eukaryota; kingdom Metazoa; phylum Cnidaria; class Anthozoa; order Actiniaria; family Actiniidae; genus Actinia; species Actinia equina. The sequence continues at coordinate 13,530 of WHPX01000492.1, read as the reverse complement.
AGTGTAGAATCTAGTAGTAGATCTAGTGTAGAATCTAGTAGTAGAATCTAGTAGTAGAATCTAGTGTGTAGAATCTAGTGTGAATCCTAGTAGTAGAATCTGTAGTAGACTCTAGTGTAGAATCTAGTAGTAGAAATTCTAGTGTAGAAATCTAGTAGTAGAATCAGTAGTAGAATCTAGTGTAGAATCTAGTGTAGAATCTAGTAGTAGAATCTAGTAGTAGATATCTAGTGTAGAATCTAGTAGTAGCATCTAGTAGTAGATTAGTAGTTTAGAATATAGTAGTAGTAGAATCTAGTAGTAGAATTAGTAGTAGAAGCTAGGTAGATCAGTGTTAGAATCTAGTGTCGAATCTAGTAGTAGAATCTAGTAGTAGAATCTAGTAGTAGAATCTAGTAGTAGAACTGCTAGTGAATCTGTAGTAGAATCTAGTAGTAGAATCTAGTAGTAGAATCTAGTGTAGAATAGAGTGAATATAGTAGAATCTAGTAGTAGAATCTAGTAGTAGAATCTAGTGTAGAATCTAGTGTAGAATTCTAGTAGTAGAATCTAGTAGGTAGAATCTAGTAGTAGAACTATGGCGAAAAATTTGGTACAACATGGCGGACGAGCATGCGCAATAGAGTGCTTAAAAGTAAAGAAATGTCAACAATATTTACTTGAAAACCATCGGTAATCCCGGTTTTTTCCCCTCTAGCTTTTGTTTTATTAACTATTTCAACTTTGCACATATCCAGTATTTTTTTCATACTTATTATCCATAATTCTACTCGAGTTTTGAAGCAAATCAATTATCGTATTACCGGTTCCATTTTCGTTTGAAGATTTTGCCGTTAATGCCCACAGAAAACATAGAAAACATGGCCGACATGCTGATTTTTCTCGTTTTCGCACGACTTTGTCGAGCTCTAAAAGACTAGATAGAGTATTTACAAGTTTTGCACATATCCAGATTAGAAGTTCATCATGTAAACATAGTTTTCAAAGCAAAAATATAAGCATTACAATTCACTAAACCGGTTCCAAAATCAGCTAAACATGAAGAAGAATGACTAATTTGACGTTTCTCTTCCTTCGATTACGATTGCGCGCGGAATCCTTCTAAATTCAGGACAGATTTCGACAAGAATATCTCAAAAACTAGCTATTCCTCGGCTGCCATTTTGAATCCTATGATTCTCTATACCCTAAGTCCCAGACTATCGCTGATTAACTTAACAGAGGGGGACTGATGACTCGATCAACAGGGTTTTTTGGCGGTAAAATCATCTGTCACTCGATCAGCTGATTTGTAGTTTTTCAAAATGTCGGACTTGTTTACCAAATATCAGGCGCTCCGTTTGAATAAAGATCTTTCAAACGTTGAGTTGTGTAATACAGAATTTCATTATTTATATAATAGGGATAACGATCGGGTTGTTTTTGCATTGAAAATTTCTTTTCCACTTCTTAAGTTATGGCATGAAATCGTATTTAAAAATTGCTTGTGCAATGAAGTAGTGAGATTCATCGACCTTCTCGAATGGAGCATTCCAGGTAATGCATTTGTATTCGTTGACGATGAAGAAATTAGAAGTCAAATAGATGACAACATAAGGAAAATAGCGGGATCTGTCAGTCAGCTGTACAAACAGACGAAAGGAAGGGCTAGGAAGGATTTGGACGCCAGGTCAAGAACCTACCACATCAAGGAAGGTGAGTTAAAAGCCATCGACCAGTGGAGACAGGAAATAAATAGCCTAGAAAATGAAGCTGAGGAGTGGAGAAGAAAATATGAAGACTTAGAGAGAGCCAAACAATCTTTATACGAGCTAATGATGAAAGAAATAACACAGAGAGATCGGAAAATAGAGCAGTTACAGAAGTCGAATGATGAGTTGGAAGAGTACATTTCAGTTCTCGAAGAAAAACAACACTGTACAAGGGTAAGCCAGTAGCTGAGAGTAAGAATAAGAGACGGACGATCAACAGTTTTTTAAATCGTGCACAAACTGCACTTTGTTTTGCCAAATCCTATGGCATAGATATTGAAGCTATAGTGATCAGAGAGCAGTCAACTGGAGACACCCAGAGATTAACCTTGAAAGGGGATGAAAAAACTGGTCTCTCTTATGATAAATTATCCTCTAAAGAAAAAACAAAAGTAGAGGAGGTGCTTTTTCTGCTTGATAAGTTTTGTGTGGGTGACAAGTTCTATCATGAATTTTCATTTGTTTGTGATGATCTCCCTAAGTCTTATTTAATTAAACAGTGTAGATCTAACCTTAACAGTATGTGCCATATCACTTCAATTCCTGGTCCACATCATGGAACACAAGTTAGCTCTCTCACTGGCCTTCTACAACAACACATTTCTGAATATCTTCAAACTCATAACATCATCTTCTCACCGAGTGAAGATAAGATGAAAATCAAAATAAATGGTGATGGTGCAAAAATGACCAGGAACAGTAACTATATTATTCTTTCTTTTTCCCTCCTTCAATCTGGCCATGATGTCATGTCAGCTAAAGGAAATAGGACAATAGCCATTGTTGACAGCCCAGAAAGCTATGAAACCCTACAACAGTCATTTGGGGAAATCTTTAAAGAAATCAATGAATTAATTTCAGTTGGTTTAATTGAGGTGGATGGGAGAAAACTGAAAACTGAATTTTTTCTAGGTGGAGATTATAAGTTCATTCTTTTAATGCTTGGGCTTAAGTCAGCCACTGCTGACTATGCTTGCGCGTGGTGCAAAGTTTTTAAGGGAGACCGATGGAAGGTAGATAAACCATTTGAAATATTTAATAAGCCTCCTTTAGGAAGAACAATTGAAGAAATAAAGAAAATGTGTAAGGATCACCCAAACAAGAAAAACTGTAATAACTATGGTTGTCAAAAAGAGCCTTTCATTAACATTGACTTAGATCACATTGTTGTTGATGAATTGCACCTAATGTTGAGAATAACAGACATCCTTCTAGAAAATCTCATCAATTCTGCTTTAGATTGGGACAAAGACATAGAAATGGATAGAGTGAGAGGACAAGAAAGGAATGTACATTTAAATAGAACAATAGAACACATAAGATCTTTAGGAATTTCGTTCGACGTGTGGGAAGTAAAAAATGCTGATGGTCAATCCAGTGGAAGACATGACTGGACTAGCCTGACTGGAGATGGTAAAAAGAAGCTGCTGTACAGGTTTCCTCAGAGTGATGAATCTTTGGAGCTGTTTGAAAATACAGAGTTTGGAAAGAAAGTGATTGAAATTTGGATTAAGTTTGGGAAGCTGTATAGTTTCATAAGTGCCTGGTCTCCAGAGCAAGACCCCAAGGAGTTTCACCTCAAAGCAGCAGCCTGGGTAACTTACATGCACATTCTTGTCACCCATGTTCCACATTTTTTGCAGCAATACAAGTCTATCAAAGTTTTTACAGGTCAAGGAGTAGAGAAGAATAATGATGTAGCTAGAGCAATAGTCCTTAGGAAATCTAACAAGTGGGACTCAACAGCAGATATTTTAAAGCTTGAGAGCAGGCAATGGAACCTTCAGGATCATGAAAGGAAAAGAAGAAAATATAACAAAAAGAATACTGCCTATTGGGAAGAAGAGATAAAAAATAAAAGGAAAAAATGAGCTGAATGCTTATGTTAATTAATCTTGCTAAAATATTTTCATGTGGCCTTGAAAGATAAAGTTTAAAGACAAAAATGCAGGTTAAGGATGGTGGTTTATACCCTTATTCATTTTCCCTTAATTTGTATTTTATCTTTTTATTCATACATTCAGATGTGTATATCTATAAAAGAAAAACAACAAAACATTTTAAAAAAAAAGTGAAGCATTTTTGAAATTCCAAAATATCCTGGAGTAGCCTCACTAAGTTTCTCAATTTAATCATAGCTTGGTAAGGGAGAATTTAGCTCTATTCAAAGCTGCAATGATGTTTAGAGTTCAAAATATTTGGAAGAACTTTGGATAATTATGAACAGGTCAGTCCTAGCTGGTGGACCATTGACTTATCTATATTTCTATATCTTCATTCTAGGATAAAGTATGTCAGGGAAAATAACACAGTTTTTATAATGTGAACAGAATAAATTTATTTTTAATTGCTTTTTACTCACAGAGGTTATGTAAGATATAAAATACAATACTTAAGAACCTAAAGATATAGTAAACAATTTGAACAGCTTGAGCTATATATCTTTCTATATTTTGCTTTTAGTTTAGTCAAACTACTTGATTCCTTCATCAAAAGACAAATAAGAGGACCTCAGAGAATACATTTGTGGTATTATTTCTATGTATTTTATATAACATATTAGCAATATATTTCACAATATTGTTGAAAAGTTTGAAATTATAATTATTGCTAATTTACAGATAAATGTAGTTTCAGGTATATAGTTGTAGTTTCTTGACATTTATGGAAAGTTTGAAGCTTTGACTTTGTATCAGTGCATAATAATTTGATCAAAACAAGTAAGAAATTTGTACAAGATCAAATACAAGAGAAGGGCTTTCGAACAAAATCGATCTTTAGCTTTTCAATAGGCATAGTTGGTTGTTTTATTAGCTTCCCACCCTGAAAAACAGTTGTACTTGGTGAATGAGACAGAACTTTGCCTACTCGAATAGGAAAATGAATGATCACCCCATCCCCATTTCTGTCCAAACACTGGTCCCAATCATTGAAAAAATTACAGCATAAAAAATCTCCCTTTTCTAGCATTAATGCTTTCTCATCTTTCGACACATTACCCTTATCCCCAAATAAATAACGAAAGCAGTCGTGATCAAAAGAGCCAGAAACTGGAGCTCTTGACTTGCTCTTGAGCTTTAAAGTAATATTGTGCAAAAGAGTGTCAATGTTTGCCTGAAGTCTTGACTTCTCTATTACAGGCTTGTCATATGATCTATTATAAAGGGAGAAGTCAATCAATACCTATACTATGTATAATTAAAGTAAATGAATGACTAAAATTTACATTCAACCATATCTTACCTTATCAAGTCTCTGGTGAGGTTTCCTTCATCCTCCCAGCTACAGTAATATAAACTGTAGCCTTCCCACTTGACTAGATATTCAGTCTGAATGCAGTAAAAGAATTCTCGTTAAAAACAACAACAAAAAACAAGAGACAACTAGTTCCTTAATAAGTAAGACGCTTTTTAAAGGTAAGAAAGAAAATATATTTAATAAGATTCGAAAAACAGTAAAGCATGCTTAGTAAGTTTCTTAATAAAAAATGTTCAAAAATAACTCAAATTTACTTACATTTCCCTTGAAAATTCGCTTTGAAATCAGCCTCTCTACGGCATAGTATGGACCACTTGACCTTTTAGTTCTTTTTTCACCTTTACTGGCTCGAAAAACCAGACTGGTGACTCATTAAGTTGCTTATAAAAACCTGGTAGTGATTTCCTGTTGAAACTGGCAGCCATCTTAGTACTGGCCTTCGACTTAAAGTGCGCCCGCGATACTGAACCGCTGAGTGTACGAAATGTTTCGCCATAGTGATCTAGTAGTAGAATCTAGTGTAGAATCTAGTAGTAGAATCTAGTATAGACATTAAGCAGTCAGTTGTATAGTAAATACGATTGTTCTTTCCGTTATCACTTCATTTGAATAAACCATCAGAGAGAAAACATGTCTGTCTTACTTCGTAATAACTTTGGCTATTTGCATCTTTTAGCCCATTGCTCCGAACGACAGAGGAAGGCTTTGCTTGCAACTTCCAGCCCCGAACAAATTCATGTAATTTGTGAAGTATGTCATAATTTGTTACAAGGAATAATCCCCATATCAAAAGGGCAAAAGGAAAGATTGAGACCGCACAAGGATGATATAAGAGAGTTAGCTCATGGATCAATACCATTTAAAGCGAGGTAGGGGAGGTCTTGCCTCCTCTAATGAGCGCTCTCAGTCTCTTACTGCTATAAAAACCCAGCCAAATCCCAAGAACTTCATTTTACTAGTAGAGGTCATCATGAAGAGAAGAAGAGTTTCAGAAGAAGAATCTACAGAATCCGAGCTGAGCGAAGATTCCTCTAGCGAGGAGGAGCAATTTTCGAAATCGGATGAGAATGAAATCAATCGAATGGCACGACAGCTCCCTAAAAGCATACCGCGAGAAAAGGCACACGATTTACTTCATAGCATGGTAGCATCCAAAGATATTTTGTATTGGAATTCCCATGGAGAAATGACTCATCATCAACGTAGAATTCCACTAGCCAACATGAAAGAATTAATCGAGTATGCTTTGCTACCTTACAATCCAGAAGTGAACGTCCCAAGAGGGCTCAAGACTTTTATAAGTGGATTAGCAGAGCTTGATTTGGACAAGAATCTTATTCGCAACAAAATATTATTGGCAGATCTGATTGCCAGGCAACCAGAAGATAACTATGATACGGATGTTAGCAATAGTGACAATGATGCTGAAGAATCCCAAGAGGAACATGACAGAGAGGACTTAGAATTGGAGAGTGAGGACGAAGAAGAAGAAGAAGAAGAAGAAGAGTGTCACGCTTGTCAAGAACCCAAATCGTTTTTCAAGATATCAGTGGCACAATGCCCGAATTGCTGTTGGCACGAAGCGTATCACAGTTCTCGAAACGAATTAGTCGTGTGTGACGTTTGCACACACCCTTTCTGTATCAGCGCCAAAAATACAAAACAAATGTTTTATCGTTGCGAAGACTGTAATTTAATGCATACACTTTCTTTAAAATCAAATACGCTAAAACCTCTTGTTATGACTCGAAATCCTGCAGTGCTTAACGAATGATTCAGTTATTCTCTGACGCAGACTCTGATAGCCTCCTATGATTGTAAGGACTTTTTTATCAAGTAGGAAAACAAAAACGATTGAGAGCGATAGCCAAGTCGATACCCGACTGGCAAAATGTTTAGTTCGGAGTTTAGCTGTAGTGACTGAACTATCAAATCAATCAAAATACTGTGTTTGTTGAGTCTTCTATTGTTTACAAACGTGGTCTTGATATTTAGTAGTTGATTCATGTGATTAACTCGGCAATTATGCAGAACACAGTCCTCTATTGTGACGGGTGTTTCTATTGAACAATTATATACTGACAATCAAAATATCATACTTGGTTAAATAATGAAAAGAACTAAACTTTTCTTGTATTCACATGCATGGAGCGTTTTATGAATAAACTATATATATATATTTTTTAGAAAACATGTTTGTTGTTGTTCCTTGGGCAAGTCATTTAATTGTTTGTTTTTTGATGAGTCAACTTCGTAGAACTCAATTAGGGTGAAACAAAAGCCTAAACTAATCCTTTAAGACTTTGAGATAGAAAAAGTAGTTTTTATGAATAATTACACAAACTTTTATTAGAATTAAACTTTGACGTAAACTCTAGGATGTGGTGCAATCCAGTCAACTAAGAATAAATATAACTGACCACCCCTCCCCCTACCTCACTGGAACGTACCTCACTTAGAATAGCTATAACGTCACCTCTGGAATGTGGTACCTCAATGGTACCTCACTTGAGTGATGTAGATAACTAACCACCCCTCCCCCTACCTCACTGGAACGTACCTCACTTAGAATAGCTATAACGTCACCTCTGGAATGTGGTACCTCAATGGTACCTCACTCGAGTGATGCAGAATTGGTACTTCATATCTACTGAAGGTCTAACCATTTGCAGACGTAGTTACAAAGGCAGCACCTTCTCCTCAGTTATTTTAAGACCCTGAGTGTTGGTCCGGCCGAGGCTTGAACCACGACCTCCCGCACAACAGACCGACTGAGCTAACCGGGTGGCGGTGATATATATCTCATATAAGATGGAGCAAACCTAGCTACAGAACACTGAAAAACAGTGCACAGTAACATTCTTTGCATGATGGGCTAGAGACTTTTTTCTCTGAAATGTTTTAACATTTTAGGCCATGATCAACTCCTATTTAATAATTATTCCTTTATTTCCCAGTAAAGCTTGAATTTATTGGGGAAAAAATCCATCTGGCTTTTTCTTTGGAAAGCAATCAAAAAAAATATAAAAAAAATAAATAAATAGTTATAGTAAACAAACCAAATTGTTGATCTAAATGACAAGTTTGCAAGGCTAGCTTTACTAATATTGACATTCATAGCTAACACATTTGGTTCTCAACAGAACACCTGGTTTGAGATAAATGAAAGAAGAATAAAAAAAGGATCATGTCCATTCCACACTGGAAGATCATTGACTATGTCCGCTGATAGAGTAATCCAATGAAGTATAACTCTTATGACCTTCAAAAGTAATAAATAACAAAAAAAAAAACAATTATAATAATATAAGATGGAGCAAAACTAGCTAAAGAATACTGAAAAACAGTGCACAGTAACATGCTTTGCATGGGCTAGAGACTTTTTCCTTTCTGAAATAATCATGGCCATAATCGACTCCTATTGAGAATAATTATTCCTTTATTTCCTAGTAAAGCTCGCCCTATTGAGAATAATTATTCCTTTATTTCCTAGTAAAGCTCGCCCTATTGAGAATAATTATTCCTTTATTTCCTAGTAAAGCTCGCCCTATTGAGAATAATTATTCCTTTATTTCCTAGTAAAGCTCGCTTGAAATAACTTTTTTTTAATTGCAGAAAATAAACTTATTTGGTTTGGTTCAGAATGTTCCCATATTTAACACAATGTATTCCAAAGCTTAAATAACAAAGTAAGGTTAAGATTAATGAAATTATTATAGCATGGGGGACGGGGAAGGAGCGTCTGTATGTTACGTTTCTTAATCGTGCGCCATAAATAAATTTGCATATAAAATATCTTATTATAACAGATCTTCTCAACAACGTTATTTCACGAGTTTCTTAAAGCTTTGAATTATCAAGCTTGTTGCAGTACAAATCCAAGCTCTTAAATTTGTTCTGATCACTTCTCGGCGTTAATCAATAGGAATTAGGGAACTTGCAAATGCTTAGACTAAGCTTTTAATCCAGCATTTTAGCTGCGTCGCTGTCTTATTTTCCAAGAAAATGTTCCAAATAATTACTGGGATAGCCAGGGGGTTTCTGAGAATCAAAAGAAACTATCTAGTCCATTGTTTATTTGACATGCGTTATATGCTGTTGGTCTATTCCGGATGTCCTTTGATTTCTAAGAAAAAGCTTCAATTGTTTACTGGGATCGCAAGGTTTTCTGAGAATCAAAGGGAACCTTCTGGTCTATCTTTTGTTTCAAAGTGACTACCTTGTGACTAAAAAGTCAGTTAGCTCAACAGTCGTAGGCCTTATATTTAAAAAGATGATAATTGAATCTCAGAAGGAAAACGGGTATTAGCCTTGAGTCGCTTTGCGCTTGGTATGCTACTAAGGTTTAATCGTTTTATTAGTTTGAGTTGAAAAACTCACACTATATTTTCAAAATACAACAAAAACTCGATGTATATATATTTGAGTTGACCTGCGCAGTGTATCAAGCAACTTAGCAGCTGCTAAATATAAGATTCAGAGTCTTAAACGGAATTAAACTCGTTCCCTGGCGATTCCGGTGTCATGCTCTAACTCCCGGGGGGGGGGGGGGGGTACTACCGACCCAACTTGGGTAGGGGTGTGCCGCCAGGACCTCAAAACCCTGACCCTATCCCAGAACTAAAATTTTGATTTTACATACCCTTCCCCAGACTAAGACTAAGAATTGAACACCCTATCCCAGACTAAAAGACGGAAAAGACGGTTATTCAATAGATTGCAATCAATATTTACTAACGTTTTTATTGTTTTTGTGGCGGCAGAAAGCGTAGCCTATTTGCCAGACAAAAATTACCAAACCCTATCCCAGACTAAAATGATACCCTATCCCAGACAAAATGTCAAAAATGATACCCTACCCCAGACCCAAAAAACCATACCCTATAGGGCGGCACATACCCGTATAGCAAATATAGGGGAGTACCCCCCCCCCCCCCCCCACCCTCGAGCTCTAACCACTGAGCTACCAAGTCTTATATGAGACTTACAAGGACACACATTATGTGGGTTTATCTGCCCAATAGGAGATATACTTGTATGAGAATATATATAGACTATATATTTGTACTGCGGTTATAATGTATCTTATGTTCTGCGCAGTATATCAAGCAACTTATGCAGCTGCAAAATATAAACTTGAACCCATGCCCTGGCGATTCCGGTGCAATGTCTAAATCTAAAAATCTAAAAACCTAAACATAATATACAGGAAAAAAAAACTTTTATATTTTATTTCATATTTAGGTATCAGTAGGTTTTGTTTAAAGATGCATCAAAACATGGCTATGAATCTTAATAATAAAAAATGTAAATCATGGTGAAGAACTATTTGAGTATTTCACAGAAAGAACTATCAGATTAAAGTTTTTGATTACCCTAATGGTAATCTGTCACTAACGCCCAGGGTTCGAGTAGATTTCATGCTGGTAAAGAGTTAGATCAACGTCTCCCCCGTACAAGTAGACATCACGGTTGCCTTGCGCTTTCTCCACTTCATCTATTGGGATATACACCTCAATAACCCATTCTATCTTGGCCCACAATCGTCTACTATTGGTAACATGACCAGCATCATCATAGTTATTAAGTAAAATGGACTTAGGGTGATTGGATGGATCGATAGATGTAAAGTACACTCCTGAAAGCAAAAATATGAAATAAGGAAGACGATAAGACTGATATAATAAAATTAACATTAATCTTTGAAATAATCAGTTGAAACAGAACTGAGTGGCAATGGGAACATTATGCAGTTTTAGTCAAGAACATTTTAACCGTAAGATTTACTGATGCAGTCTTTTACCTTTTCCAAAACGTCGGCTCTGTTTTGGAGTCTCATCGGTGGATCCATAAATGACTTTATGCTTTTTAATGCTTTGAGCACTGCTCTTATTAGTATAATGATACAGCGTTATCTATAACGAGGATAAAAAAAGATATTTGATAGCTGTTAACATAGTTACGGATAGTCTTCGAATCATCGTCGTGCTCATAATTATCACATGGCCGAGGCTGGAAAATGTATTTAAGTGTCAAATTCTTCTTAGGCGACCACATGGTAGTCAACTATTCTGTAATGAGAATAGGAGTCAAAAACTAATATCAACGGAGGACGAATTAGGGAGAAAGGGGGAAAATATGAGGAACTGGAAAACAGGGAGGACAGGGAGAAACGACGGACAATAGGAAGAAGGGAGAATCAGCATAAAAAGAAGTGAGAAGATGAATGACCCTTGCACATTATTTTTGGGTACAGTAAGATATTTTTCTTCTAGCAGAAGAGGTTGCAAAATTTTTTTTTGAGGTTTAAGTGCTTGCTTGATATTTTTTGGTCACTTACTCAACTTCCCCCCCCCCCCCCCCCCCACAATCAACTATCTACTGGTCCGTTCCTAAATATATCATGTGCAATGTTCCTTCTGTGTATACTATATAGTGTATGGTCTAGCTACCTAAGTGATTTGTATTGCTTTTAACAATGCATGCGCAGGCATAGGATGACAGTCATTATCAGTATCATTGGGGTAAAATTAAGGAAATGGTCATTTATCATGTCCAAGGTCAACAAATAAAAGAAATAGTTATCTGTTCTATAGACTTATATGATATTATAAGAGACACCTAAATCTCACAGTAACTATTATGCATATATTTTTGTCGAATCCTATGCACAGTAATTTTGTTTAAATACGCAAATTATTTACAGATAAAAATGTGCTAAACAGAGGGTTCATACAGAAGTGGTATCAAAAATGCAGACATTTTATCATTCCAAAAAATATATAGGTTTATAGGTTTTTTAATTCTCCTCTTGTGTCATATTAAAGAGCTGGGGAAATGAAATAAAGGGATTTGAGTTGTTCTACTTGTACTTTATCAAACTGGCTATAACGTAGGAAGATAATATTGTCATTTAAGAAGGATGATGTATTCTAGAAATTTTACATACCTCTAGCTGTGGGCTGACCAGAACCCTGTCAAAACCCTTCACAGCATACACATCTGTTTTACAATTGATACATCTATAAATATCCCAATCCTCTGCCGTGGACCTGCGAACCAGGGTATCTACCTCCTATGAAAAGATATAAGTGAAAACTTAGAATCTTCCACAACTGATGATGGTTAAATATATATTAGGTTATATAATATATTAGCTAGGTTGATCAGCTTTGATAATATATATAAGATATATTTTACACAAGGGAAAAAAAGGTTACAGAAAATGAAGGGACCTTTGGGTGTGATGAGAAACTGTAACATTAATAATCATGAGATTAACTTGACAATAGAAACGATATATAACGTCACATGACACACACAATAGTTATTAACGTATTCCCAATACCTATGTACAATGTATAATATGTATGTTATAATGTATTTATATATTATGCAAATAAGTATATAGAAATTGACTAAACATTAAAAGCTTGCATATTATGCAATTACGCCGCTTGCTTATACTGCAGTAGGATCAACCAAAAACATTAAGAAAATGATACTCAAAGTTGACGATCTCATAAAACGAAGTAACATAAAAAATCTCAAAAATCTATTGTTGCATCAGCCATTTGGTTGCGCGGGAATCATAACCAACAAAACTTATCGTTTGCATCACTTGACTGTACTTGAAGGCTGATATTTTTGCAATCACCTAATAATGTACTTAATAATGTACCATTTTGACATCGACAAAGCCAGCAGAGTCTGAAGAAATTTGCTTGTGGCGCGATTCTATCGAACTGCTTAAAATTGCACGTATTTTTGTAATCTCCAAAGACATTCATTAGATATTCATATCCATAAAAATAGATTTAAGAAGGCTTCAAAACCTCTAAAAACATGATTCCGACAACATTAGGACTATGATTACTTTGTTTAGTATCTATGTATTTATTTTTTTACCTTTTTAATGCCTCCAACAGCAAGCTTGATCTCCAAAATGTTTCCAGAAAAGAAAGACGCAGTGCAAGACTCAGACACCAGTTCTTTTCCTTCTGCTTTTCTTTCTCCACCTTTTTGAACGTGAATCGTAATATTCAAACACTTGCACTTCAGCTTGTACATTCTTAAAAACTCTGGATTTAATAACATGCATCAACCTCTGAGGATATCGTATATATTTTGGTAGGATTCTTACAATAAGCTAAGAAATTAAATCTTTTGACAGTATATTCGCATTTCGCTAGATCTCGTGACAAATCTCGTGACTTCGAGGCAAATTTATCATCAGCCAATCAGATTCATGTGCTTAAATAAACAGCCAATCAACGTCAAGTGGTTACATTGTTAACCAATCAGAATCAAGTATTTTTCCTTAATTTTGACAGATCAGGTCATGCCCCCTTCTGTATCATTCAATTTTCTTAATTTTACGTACATATATTTCCTTGATTTTTAATCATTCATTAAGTATTGTCTAGTTGTTCCTACAGTACCAATCCGCACAGGGATAAATCCATGATAAAGACTCCGTGGATACAAAACGTCAACATAGGAAGTTATTTTCTAACTTTAT
>WHPX01000491.1:785000-789506 GCA_011057435.1 Actinia equina | reverse complement strand
GGATCTTGTATTTGAGCGAGTTAACTTAAACTATGCTTAAATCATTGATAGGATCTTGTATTGGAGAGAGTTAACTTAACTATGCCTTAAAATTCATTGATAGGGCTTGGTATTAGGAGTAACTTAACTATGCTTTAAATTCATTGATAGGATCTGGTATTTGAGAGCCAGTTAACTTAACTATTGCTGTAAATTCATTGATCGGATTGGTATGTTGAGAGGAGTCTTAACTTAACTATTGCTTTAAATTCTTGATAGATCTGGTATGTGCGAGAGTTAACTTAACGATTGCTTTAAATATCATTGATAGGATCTTGTATTTGAGAGAGTAAATTACAACTATTGCTTAAATTCCATTGATAGGATCTTGTATTTGAGAGAGAGAACTTAACTATGCTTTAAATTCATGATAGGATCTTGTATTTGAGAGAGTTACTTACTATCTGCTTTAAATCCTTGATAGGACTGGTATTTGAGAGAGTTAACTTAAACTATTGCTTTAAATTCATTGATAGGATCTTGTATTTTGGAGAGTTAAACTAAACAGTGCTGTAAATTAGATATAGGATCGGGTCATGTGAGAGAGTTAACTGAACCTATTGCTTAAATTCATGATAGGACTTGATTGAGAGAGTTAAACTTAACTATTGCTTAAATCATGATAGGGATCTTGTATTTGAGAGAGTTAACTTACACTATGCTTTAAATTCATTGATAGGATATTGTATTGGAGAGAGATAACTTAACTAATTGCTTTAAATTCATTGATAGGATCTTGTATTTGAGAGAGTTAACTTAACTATGCTTTAAAATTCATGCTAGGATCTGGATTTGAGGAGAGTTAACTCTACTATGCTTTAAATTCATTGATAGGATCTTGTATTTGAGAGAGATAACTTTACATTGCTTTAAATCATTGATAGGATCTTGGATTTGAGAGAGTTAACTTAACTATTGCTTTAAATCCCTTGATAGGATCTTGTATTGGCGAGAGATAACATTACAGCTTAAATTCATTGGTAGGATCTTGTATTTGAGAGAGTAACTTAAAATGATTTAAATTCATGAAGGAATTGTATGTGAGAAGTTTAATTAACTAGTGCTTTAAATTCATTGTAGGATATTGTAATTGAGACGCAGTTACTTAACATGCTTAAATTCATTGATAGGATCGTATTGAGCGACTTAACTTAATATTGCTTTAAATGCATTGATAGGATCTTGTATTGAGGAGTTAACGTAAGCTATGGCTTTAAAGGACAGTGATAGGACTCTGGTATTGAGAGAAAGATAACTAACTATTGCTTTAAATTCATTGTAGGATCTTGTATTTAGAGAGTAACTTAATACTTGCTTTAAATTCTCATTGCTAGGATCTTGTATTTGAGAGAGTTAACTTAAACTATTGATGTAAATCATTGATAGGGACTGGTATTTGAGAGAGGAAACTTAAAACATTGCTTAAAATTCATTGATAGGATTGGTATTTGAGAGAGTTAACTTAACTATTGCTTTAAATTCATGATAGGATCTTGTATTTGAGAGAGTTAACTGAACTAATTGCCTTAAAATTCATTGATTAGGATTTGTATGTGAGAGAGATAACTTAAATCTATCCTTTAAAATTCATGATAGGATCTTGTATTGAGAGCAGTTAACTAACGATGCTTTAAAGTATTGAACGGATTTGTATTTGAGAGAGGTAACTAAACTATTGCTTTATTCATTGGTAAGAGTCTTGTATTTGAGAAGATAACTTAAACTATTGCTTTAAAATTAATTGAAGGATATTTATTTGGAGAGTTAACTAACTATTGCTTTAAATTCATTGATAGGATATTGTATTTGAGAGAGTACTTAACTATTGCTTTAAATTCATTGATAGGATCTTGTATTTGAGAGAGTTAACTTACATATGCTTTAAAATTCATTGAGAGGATCTTGTATTGCGAGATACTTAACTATTGCTTTAAATTCATTGATAGCATATTGTATTTCCGAGAGTTAATGAACTAGTGCCTTTAAATTCATTGTAAGGATCTTGTATTTGAGAGCAGTTAAATTAACTATGGCTTTAAATTCATTGATAGGATCTGTATTTGCGAGAGTTAAACTTAAACTATGCTTTAATTCATTGGTAAGATCTTGTATTGAGAGAGAAATAAACTATTGCTTGACCAATTCATGATAGGGATATTGTATTTGAGAGAGTTAATAACTATTGCTTAAATTCATTGATAGGATTTGTATTTGAGAGAGTAACTTAACACTATTGATTTAAATTTCTGATAGATCTTGTAATTGAGAGAGAAACTACACTACGTGCGTTAAATTCATGATAGGATCTTGTTTTGAGAGAGATAACTTAACTATTGTTTAAATTCATGGAAGGATCTTGTAGGTTAGAGAGTTAACTTAACTATTGATTTAACGGCTTTATAGGATTGTATTTGAGAGGGGGGAGATAACTTAACTATTGCTTTAAATCTTGATAGGATTGTATTGAGAGAGTTAACTTACACTATTTGCTTTAAATTCATTGATAGGATCTTGATTTGAGAGAGTTAACTTAACTATGGCTTTAAATTCGATCGGATCTTGTATTTGAGAGAGACACTTAACTATTGCTTTAAATTCATTGAGAGGATCTGTATTGAGAAGTTAATTAACTATGCTTTAATTCATGATAGGATCTTGTATTTTGAGAGTAGTTAAACTTTAACTATGCTTTACATTCATGGTAGATCTTGTTATTGAGAGAGGTAACGTAAATAGTGCTTTAAATTCATTGATTCGGATCTGTATGTGAGAGAGTTAATGACCTCATTGCTAAATTTCATTGCTAGGATCTTGATTTTGAGAGAGTTAAACTTAACTATTGCTTTAAATTTCATGATAGGATCTTGTATTTGAGAGAGATAACTAACTATTGCTTTAAATTCATGATAGCATATTGTATTTGAGAGAGATAAATAACTATTGCTTTAAATTCCTTGATAGCTCTTGATTGAGAGAGATAACTAACATTGATTAAATTCATGATAGGATCTTGTATTTGAGAGAGTTAACAACTATTGCTTTAAATTCATTGATAGATATTGTATTTGGGGGGGTGAGAGGTTAAATTAAAAAATTGCGTAAAATGTCATTGATAGGGATCTTGTATTGAGACGAGAGAACTTAACTATTGCTTTAAATTCATGATAGGATTTGTATTTGAGGAGAGATAACTAACCTATTGGCTTTAAATTCATGATGGATCTTGAATTTGAGAGAGATAACTTAACTATTGCTAAATTATTGATAGGATCTTGTATTTGAGTAGAGATAACTTAACTATTGCTTTAAATTCATTGGTAGGATCTGATATGTGAGAGAGATTAACTTAAAAAAAAACCTATTGCTTTAAATCATTGATAGGATCTTGTATTTGAGAGAGATAACTTAACTAGGGCTTTAAATAATGATAGGATTCTTGTATGAGAGAGTTAACTTAAATGCTTTAAATGCATGATAGGATCGTGTAGTTGAGAGAGATAAACTAACTATGGCTTTAAAATTCATTGATGGATTTGTATTTGAGAGAGTTAACTTAACTATGCTTTAAATCATTGTAGGATCTGGTATTTGAGGAGTTAACTTAACGATTGCATTAAATTCCTTGATAGGATCGTGTCTTGAGAGAGATAACTTAACTTTGCTTAAATTCATTGATAGGATCTTGTATTGAGAGAGTTAACTTAACTATTGCTTTAATTCATTGAGTAGGATCTTGGATTTGAGAGAGTTAATTAACTATTGCTTTAATTCATTGATGCATTGATTTGAGAGAGTTGAATTAAAAACTATGCTTAAATTTCTTGGTAGGATATTGTATTTGAGAGGAGATAATACTATGGCTTAAATTCATTGCTAGGATTGGTATGTGAGAGAGATAACTTAAAATATTGCTTTAATTCATGATAGGAGTCTTTATTGAGAGAGGTAACTTAAAATATTGCTTTAAATTCATTGAAGGATCTTGTATTGGAGAGAGATACTTAACTATTGCTTTAAAAATCATTGGTAGGACTCTTGTATTTAGAGAGATAACTTAACTATTGCTTTATTCATTGATAGGATCTTGTATTTGAGAGAGTTAACTTAAATATGCGATAAATTATTGATGGATCTGTATTTGGAGAGTTAGTCAACTTAATATTGCTTTAAATTCAATTGATAGGCTCTTGTATTTGAGAGAGAAACTTAACTATTCGCTTTAAATTCATTGATAGGCATCTTGTATTGCGAGAGATAAACTTCACATTGCTTTAAATTCATTGTAGGTCGTGATTGAGAGAGTAACTTAACTATTGCTTTAAATTAAGTGGTAGGATCTGCCTATTTGAGAGAGAAACTTAAGATTGATTAAATTTCATTGATAGGATCTGTATTGGAGAGCGATCACTTAATATTGCTTTAAAATGCATTGGAGGATTGTATTTGAGGAGTTAACTGAACTATTGC